>CAJHQQ010005404.1:0-17412 GCA_905132885.1 Moricandia moricandioides
GCCCAGTTTATCACTTCAGGTTTAACAGTTTGAAGTAAACTCAGGCATATAAAAAGCTCTAGACTCCTTATCAAACAGTTTTAATTTGCCTATACCCCTTATTGGAATCCTATCACCATTAGCAATCATAACATGTCCATGAGCTGGTTCTATTTCTTTAATAAGACTAGTATCACTAATCATATGATGTGATGCACCTGAATCAACTATCAATGGTTTAGACATGCTACAAGCACTAAGAGAGTAAACCAGCAGTCCTAGAGTGGGTATATGCATCAGTTTGATTATAAAGGCTAGTAACTTTAGATGCACCCAAATGAATATCCCCTGAGGTTACCAAAGATGTTACCATTGTCCTTGAGCATCTTGATGAGAGCATCCATCTCTTAATCTGCGGATTAACTCATGCTCATTTGGACGGTTGGTTGGTTGAGCTGTATAGGTCACCAATGCCTTGTTCTCACCACCTTCTCTTCCTTCAGTCTCTGATGCCCGGTTTGATGTTCCTGCTCCACTCATCAGATGCTGATCACTTCCTCCATTGCTCACATTTGCCCTTGCATCTCTATCCTTCATGAACTTGTTTGGCTTGAGATGTGGGTGGAGGATCCAGCACTGATGCTTCTTGTGACCTTGTCTCTTGCAATGGTCACAGTTTCCATTGAACCTTGTTTCTTCATACTTGTTTACACTGTTGGCTTGAGGGACTTCAGCTTGATTAGCCAAGGTTAGCTCCGCCTTTCCTCCAAATAGCCCCAATGATCCTTGTTCCTTCTGGATTTGTGCGCGGACTTCTTCTAGAGTGGGTAACTTCTCAGCTCGCAGGATGTGTTTTACCAAGTCATTGTAGGTAGAGTTAAGAGTGAGTAGTAAGCCAAAGACCTTGTCTTGTTCACGCCTTTCATTGAGCTCATCTGGATCGGTTGTGCTTGGCCTCAACATCTCAAGCTCTGACCACAAAGCTCTAAACTTCCCAAGATGCTTTGTGAACTCCATATCTTCTTGTGCCAAGTTGTTTATTGCTCGCTTAATCTCAAACACACGAGTAAGGTTTGAGATGTTTCCATATACCTTCTGGAGAGTATCCCACAGGTCCTTTGCCTTCTCACAGTAGCTGTACGCCTCTAAGATTGATGGATCTAGAGAGCTTTGAAGGATGGACATCACCAGGTTATCTTCCTGGATCCATTTCACTTCATCACACACAACAATCTCCTTGTCGCCTTCATGAGTAATGAGTTTTGGAGCTTCATCTTCAAGGATGTGGTTCCACAAACCCTTACTCCCCACTGCTGTCTTCACCACACGAGACCATAGGAGGTAGTTTCCCCCTTTTAGAATCACCGGAATCACCGTAGTCTTAGTACCTTCCATCTTGAGGCTTCCCGGATGAAAAAGGTGTTCTTGAGTGTTCTTGAGCAAGAAATGAAATCAAACCCCAGATTCACGTGAACCTGGCTCTGATACCATGAAAACTAAAGAGATATATGAGGTTATATGAGTATTTGAGACGTTGAAAGAGATTAGAAGAGACTTGGAGACTAAAGCTTGAAATGAGACTAGAAATCCATTTCTGGATATGAAGAACACTAGAGAGAATAAGAGAGACTCGAAAATATTGCTTGCTTGATTAATGAGAGGGACTACAACATATATAGGGAAAGTTAAGGCTGAGCTTAACGGATACAAGATAAGGTTTCAACCTAAGCATGTGTAGTCAAAGCTTTAGGCGAGCCTGGTTTGAAATGCTTGGACGAGGAGCTTCACATGCTTGATTCCTTTGGCATCTTGACCAGATGCTCTAGCCAGCCTGTCCAGACGCGGAGTAACCTTATCCATAAGGTTCAGTGCACATAGACACACGGAGGAGAAGAAGGGAAAGCTTATCCGCAGCAAGGTAACTTTGGTCGACCCAAACTTGCTTTTGGTCGACTAATGGTTGTACGGCCAACTTGTACGGCCTTGTACGGATTCTGTACGGACACCCTAACTCCATTCCTCTTCATTTCCTCAGCATTCCTCACTCTCCATTCATAGATCATAATCCCATCTCTTATTTGGTTCAACAAAGAGGCTCCTCTCGAATATACATAGAGACTAAATGAAAAACATAGGATAAAACATAACATAAGGTAGGTCCAAGGTGTAACCGAGATGCATCATCTAGGGAATGTGAGAAGTATTCTTGTGGCCTCGTTAAAAACCTCCCTCCGTAATACCCATTGGGACAAAACCTAAGTGAGGAAAAGAGTACACACAATCCTACTTGCCTAGATGATGATCAGCTTGAAAGTGGAAGGGATTGAATGATGGTTAAGGTGTCTTGGATGATCAAGCTTCGACCAAGACCAATGTATTCTTCTTGTTTCAAAGCATTCTTCCATGTTGCATCCTCAGCTTCAAGCTCTTCAGGTTCAGGTTCATGCTTCCATTCTTTGGTGCTTTACATGATCACATCATAAAGCTTCTTACATTGTGATTTATTCTGGTTTTATTAGTATCAAGAATAAATTGCCAAATCTCCAAACAGGGTAAACTGAGATCACTTCGGTTAAAAGTGGGATAACTTCTTCATCATAAGTCCAATGATATTGATTCAACTTCAGGATGATTCTAAAGTGATTTATGAGTCCAAATCAAGATTCTTACATCTTGATTCATTCTGGTTTGATTAGAATCAAGAAGAAATTGCCAAATCTCCAAACAGGGTAAACTGGAATCACTTCGGTTAAAAGTGGAATAACATCTTCATCATAACTCCTATGATATTGATTCAACTTCAGGGTGATTATCCACTGATTTATGAGTCCAAATAAAGTTTCTTACACCTTTATTCATTCTGGTTTGATTAGAATCAAGAAGAAATTGTCAAATCTCCAAACAGGGTAAACTGGAGTCACTTCGGTTAAAAGTGGGATAACTTCTTCATCATAACTCCTATGATCTTGATTCAAATTCAAGGTGATTCTAAGCTGATTTATGACTCCAAATCAAGTTTCTTACATCGTGATTCATTCTGGTTTTATTTGTATCAAGAAGAAATTACCAAATCTCCAAACAGGGTAAACAGGAATCACTTCGGTTAAAAGTGGGATAACTTATTCATCATAACTCCTATGATCTTGATTCAACTCCAGGGTGATTCTACACAGATTAGTGAGTCCAAATCAAGCTTCTTACATCGTGATTCATTCTGGTTTTATTAGTATCAAGAATAAATTGCCAAATCTCCAAACAGGGTTAACTAGGATCACTTCGGTTAAAAGTGGGATAACTTCTTCATCATAACTCCAATGATATTGATTCAAATTCAGGGTGATTCTACACTGATTTATGAGTCCAAATCAAGCTTCTTACTTCTTGATTCATTCTGGTTTGATTAGAATCAAGAAGAAATTGCCAAATCTTTAAACAGGGTAAACTGGAATCACTTCGGTTAAAAGTGGAATAACATCTTCGTCATAACTCCTATGATATTGATTCAACTTCAGGGTGATTATCCACTGATTTGTGATTCAAAATAAAGCTTCTTACATCTTGATTCATTCTGGTTTGATTAGAATCAAGAAGAAATTGTCAAATATCCAAACAGGGTAAACTGGAGTCACATCGGTTAAAAGTGGGATAACTTCTTCATCATAACTCCTATGATCTTGATTCAAATTCATTGTGATTCTAAACTGATTTATGAGTCCAAATCAAGCTTCTTACATCGTGATTCATTCTAGTTTTATTAGTATCAAGAAAAAATTGCCAATTATCCAAACAGGGTAAACTGGGATCACTTTGGTTAAAAGTGGGATAAATTCTTCATCATAACTCCAATGATATTGATTCAACTTCAGGGTGATTCTACGCTGATTTATGAGTCCAAATCAAGCTTCTTACATCTTGATTCAGGGTAAACTGGAGTCACTTCGGTTAAAAGTGGGATAACTTCTTCATCATAACTCCTATGATCTTGATTCAACTTCAGGGTGATTATACACTGATTTATGAGTCTAAATTAATCTTCTTACATCGTGATTCATTCTGGTTTTATTGGTATCAAGAATAAATTGCCAAATCTCCAAACAGGACAAATTGGAATCACTTTGGTTAAAAGTGGGATAACTTCTTAATCATAAGTCCAATGATATTGATTAACTTCAGGATTATTCTACACTGATTTATGAGTCCAAATCAATTTTCTTACATCTTTATTCATTCTGGTTTGATTAGAATTAAGAAGAAATTGCCAAATCTCCAAACAGGGTAAACTGGAATCACTTCGGTTAAAAGTGGGATAACTTCTTCATCATAACTCCTATGATCTTGATTCAACTTCAGGATGATTATCCAGTGATTTATAAGTCAAAATAAAGCTTCTTAAATCTTGATTTATTCTGGTTTGATTAGAATCAAGACGAAATTGCCAAATCTCAAAACAGGGTAAGCTGGAGTCACTTCGGTTAAAAGTGGGATAACTTCTTCATCATAACTCCTGTGATCTTGATTCAACTTCAGGGTGATAATAAACTGATTTATGAGTCCAAATCAAGCTTCTTACATCGTGGTTCATTCTTGTTTTATTAGTATCAAGAAGAAATTGCCAAATCTCCAAATAGGGCAAACTGGAATCACTTCGGTTAAAAGTGGGATAACTTCTTCTTCATAACTCCAATGATATTGATTCGAATTCAGGATGAATATCCACACATTTATGAGTCCAAATAGAGCTTCTTACATCTTGATTCAGTCTGGTTTTATTAGTATCAAGAATAAATTGCCAAATCTCCAAACAGGGCAAACTGGAATCACTTCGGTTAAAAGTGGGATACCTTCTTCATCATAACTCCAATGATATTGATTCAACTTCAGGGTGATTATGCACTGATTTATGAGTCCAAATAAAGCTTCTTACATCTTGATTCATTCTGGTTTGATTAGAATCAAGAAGGAATTGCCAAATCTCCAAGTAGGGTAAACTGGAGTCACTTCGGTTAAAAGTGGGATAACTTCTTCATCATAACTCCCAAGATTTTGATTCAAATTCAGGGTGATTCTAAACTGATTTATGAGTCCAAATCAAGCTTCTTACATCGTGATTCATTCTGGTTTTATTAGTATCAATAATAAATTGCCAAATCTCCAAACAGGACAAACTGGAATCACTTCGGTTAAAAGTGGGATAACTTCTTCATCATAAGTCCAATGATATTGATTCAACTTCAGGATTATTCTACACTGATTTATTAGTCCAAATAAAGATTATTACATCTTGATTCATTCTGGTTTGATTAGAATAAAGAAAAAATTACCAAATCTCCAAACAGGGTAAACTGGAGTCACTTCGGTTAAAGGTGGGATAACTTCTTCATCATAACTCCTATGATCTTGATTCAATTTCAGGGTGATAATAAACCGATTTATGAGTCCAAATCAATCTTCTTACATCGTGGTTCATTCTTGTTTTATTAGTATCAAGAAGAAATTGCAAAATCTCCAAATAGGGCAAACTGGAATCACTTCGGTTAAAAGTGGGATAACTTCTTCATCATAACTCCAATGATATTGATTCAACTTCAGGATTATTCTACACTGATTAATGAGTCCAAATCAAGCTTCCTACATCGTGATTCATTCTGGTTTTATTAGTATCAAGAATAAATTGCCAAATCTCCAAACAGGGTAAACTGGGATCACTTCAGTTAAAAGTGGGATAACTTCTTCATCATAAGTCCAATGATATTGATTCAACTTCTGGATGATTATACACTGATTTATGAGTCCAAATCAAGATTCTTACATCTTGATTCATTTTGGTTTGATTAGAATCAAGAAGAAATTGCCAAATCTCCACACAGGGTAAACTGGACTCACTTCGGTTAAAAGTGGGATAACTTCTTCATCATAACTCCTATGATCTTGATTCAATTTCAGGGTGATAATAAACCGATTTATGAGTCCAAATCAAGCTTCTTACATCGTGTTTCATTCTTGTTTTATTAGTATCAAGAAGAAATTGCAAAATCTCCAAATAGGGCAAACTGGAATCACTTCGGTTAAAAGTGGGATAACTTCTTCATCATAACTCCAATGATATTGATTCAACTTCAGGATGATTCTACACTGATTAATGAGTCCAAATCAATCTTCTTACATCGTGATTCATTCTGGTTTTATTAGTATCAAGAATAAATTGCCAAATCTCCAAACATGGTAAACTGGGATCACTTCGGTTAAAAGTGGGATAACTTCTTCATCATAAGTCCAATGATATTGATTCAACTTCTGGATGATTCTACACTTATTTATGAGTCCAAATAAAGATTCTTACATCTTGATTCATTCTGGTTTGATTAGGATTAAGAAGAAATTGCCAAATCTCCATACAGGGTAAACTGGAATCACTTCGGTTAAAAGTGGGATAACTTCTTCATAATAACTCCAATGATATTGATTCAACTCCAGGGTGATTCTACACTGATTAATGAGTCCAAATCAAGCTTCTTACATTGTTATTCATTCTGGTTTTATTAGTATCAAGAATAAATTGCCAAATCTCCAAACAGGGTTAACTGGGTTCACTTCGGTTAAAAGTGGGATAACTTCTTCATCATAAGTCCAATGATATTGATTCAACTTCAGGATGATTCTAAACTAATTTATGAGTCCAAATCAAGATTCCTACATCTAGATACATTCTGGTTTGATTAGAATCAAGAAGAAATTGCCAAATCTCCAAACAGGGTAAACTGGAATCACTTTGGTTAAAAGTGGAATAACATCTTCGTCATAACTCCTATGATATTGGTTCAACTTCAGGATGATTCTACACTGATTAATGATTCCAAATCAAGATTCTTACATCTTGATACATTCTGGTTTGATTAGAATCAAGAAGAAATTGCCAAATCTCCAAACAGGGTAAACTGCAATCACTTCGGTTAAAAGTGGAATAACATCTTCGTCATAACTCCTATGATATTGATTCAACTTCAGGTTGATTATCCACTGATTTCTGAGTCCAAATAAATCTTCTTACATCTTGATTCATTCTGGTTTGATTAGAATCAAGAAGAAATTACCAAATATCCAAACAGGGTAAACTGGAGTCACATCGGTTAAAAGTGGGATAACTTCTTCATCATAACTCCTATGCTCTTGCTTCAACTTCAGGGTGGTTCTACACTGATTTATGAGTCTAAATCAAGCTTCTTACATCGTGATTCATTCTAGTTTTATTAGTATCAAGAAGAAATTGTCAAATCTCCAAATAGGGCAAACTGGAATCACTTCGGTTAAAAGTGGGATAACTTCTTCATCATAACTCCAATGATATTGAATCAAATTCAGGGTGATTATACACTGATTTATGAGTCCAAATAAAGCTTCTTACATCTTGATTCATTCTGGTTTGATTAGAATCAAGAACAAATTGCCAAATCTCCAAACAGGGTAAACTGGAGTCACTTCGGTTAAAAGTGGGATAACTTCTTCATCATAAATCCTATGATCTTGATTCAAATTCAGGGTGATTCTAAACTGATTTATGAGTCCAAATCAAGCTTCTTACATCGTGATTCATTCTAGTTTTATTAGTATCAAGAAGAAATTGCCAAATCTCCAAATAGGGCAAACTGGAATCACTTCGGTTAAAAGTGGGATAACTTCTTCATCATAACTCCAATGATATTGATTCAACTTAAGGGTGATTCTACACTGATTTATGAGTCCAAATCAATATTCTTACATCTTGATTCATTCTGGATTGATTAGAATCAAGAAGAAATTGCCAAATCTTCAAACAGGGTAAATTGGAGTCACTTCGGTTAAAAGTGAGATAACTTCTTCATCATTACTCCTATGATCTTGATTCAACTTCAAGGTGATTCAAGACTGATTTATGAGTCTAAATTAAGCTTCTTACATCGTGATTCATTCTGGTTTGATTAGTATCAAGAATAAATTGTCAAATCTCTAAACAGGGCAAACTGGAGTCACTTCGGTTAAAAGTGGGATAACTTCTTCATCATAACTCAAGTGATCTTGACTCAACTTCAGGGTGATAATAAACTGATTTATGAGTCCAAATCAAGCTTCTTACATCGTGGTTCATTCTTGTTTTATTAGTATCAAGAAGTAATTGCCAAATCTCCAAATAGGGCAAACGGAAATCACTTCGGTTAAAAGTGGGATAACTTCTTCATCATAACTCCAATGATATTGATTCAAATTCAGGATGAATATCCACTCATTAATGAGTCCAAATAGAGCTTCGTACATCTTGATTCAGTCTGGTTTTATTAGTATCAAGAATAAATTGCCAAATCTCCAAACAGGGCAAACTGGAATCACTTCGGTTAAAAGTGGGATAACTTCTTCATCCTAAGTCCAATGATATTTATTCAACTTCAGGATTATTCTACACTGATTAATGAGTCCAAATCAAGCTTCTTACATCGTGATTCATTCTGGTTTTATTAGTATCAAGAATAAATTGCCAAATCTCCAAACAGGGTAAACTGGGATCACTTCGGTTAAAAGTGGGATAACTTCTTCATCATAAGTCCAATGATATTGATTCAAATTCAGGATGATTCTACACTGATTTATGAGTCCAAATCAAGATTCTTACATCTTGATTCATTCTGGTTTTATTAGAATCAAGAAGAAATTGCCAAATCTCTAAATAGGGTAAACTGGAATCACTTTGGTTAAAAGTGGAATAACATCTTCATCATAACTCCTATGATATTGATTCAACTTCAGGGTGATTATCCACTGATTTATGAGTCCAAATAAAGCTTCTTACATCTTGATTCATTCTGGTTTGATTAGAATCAAGAAGAAATTGTCAAATCTCCAAACAGGGTAAATTGGAGTCACTTCGGTTAAAAGTGGGATAACTTCTTCATCATAACTCCTATGATCTTGATTCAACTTCAGGGTGATAATAAACTGATTTATGAGTCCAAATCAAGCTTCTTACATCGTGGTTCATTCTTGTTTTATTAGTATCAAGAAGAAATTGCCAAATCTCCAAATAAGGCAAACTGGAATCACTTCGGTTAAAAGTGGGATAACTTCTTCATCATAACTCAAATGATATTGATTCAACTTCAGGATTATTCTACACTGATTTATGAGTCCAAATCAATATTCTTACATCTTTATTCACTCTGGTTTGATTAGAATCAAGAATAAATTGTCAAATCTCCAAACAGGGTAAACTGGAATCACTTCGGTTAAAAGTGGGATAACTTCTTCATCATAACTCCTATGATATTGATTCAACTTCAGGATGATTATCCACTGATTTATGAGTCAAATAAAGCTTCTTCAATCTTGATTTATTCTGGTTTGATTAGAATCAAGAAGAAATTGCCAAATCTCTAAACAGGGTAAACTGGAGTCACTTCGGTTAAAAGTGGGATAACTTCTTCATCATAACTCCTGTGATCTTGATTCAACTTCAGGGTGATAATAAACTGATTTATGAGTCCAAATCAAGCTTCTTACATCGTGGTTCATTCTTGTTTTATTAGTATCAAGAAGAAATTGCCAAATCTCCAAATAGGGCAAACTGGAATCACTTCGGTTAAAAGTGGGATAACTTCTTCATCATAACTCCAATGATATTGATTAAACTTCAGGATGAATATCCACTCATTTATGAGTCCAAATAGAGCTTCTTACATCTTGATTCAGTCTGGTTTTATTAGTATCAAGAATAAATTGCCAAATCTCCAAACAGGGCAAACTGGATTACTTCGGTTAAAAGTGGGATAACTTCTTCATCATAACTCCAATGATATTAATTCAACTTCAGGGTGATTATGCACTGATTTATGAGTCTAAATAAAGCTTCTTACATCTTGATTCATTCTCTTTTGATTAGAATCAAGAAGAAATTGCCAAATCTCTAAATAGGGTAAACTGGAGTCACTTCGGTTAAAAGTGGGATAACTTCTTCATCATAACTCCCATGATCTTGATTCAAATTCAGGGTGATTCTAAACTGATTTATGAGTCCAAATCAAGCTTCTTACATCGTGATTCATTCTGGTTTTATTAGTATCAAGAATAAATTGCCAAATCTCCAAACAGGGCAAACTGGAATCACTTCGGTTAAAAGTGGGATAACTTCTTCATCATAACTCCAATGATATTGATTCAACTTAAGGGTGATTCTACACTGATTTATGAGTCCAAATCAATCTTCTTACATCTTGATTCATTCTGGATTGATTAGAATCAAGAAGAAATTGCGAAATCTTCAAACAGGGTAAATTGGAGTCACTTCGGTTAAAAGTGAGATAACTTCTTCATCACTACTCCTATGATCTTGATTCAACTTCAAGGTGATTCAAGACTGATTTATGAGTCTAAATTAAGCTTCTTACATCGTGATTCATTCTGGTTTGATTAGTATCAAGAATAAATTGTCAAATCTCTAAACAGGGCAAACTGGAGTCACTTCGGTTAAAAGTGGGATAACTTCTTCATCATAACTCCAATGATATTGATTCAACTTCAGGATTATTCTACACTGATTTATGAGTCCAAATAAAGCTTCTTACATCTTGATTCATTCTGGTTTGATTAGAATCAAGAAGAAATTGCCAAATCTCCAAACAGGGTAAACTGGAATCACTTCGGTTAAAAGTGGGATAACTTCTTCATCATAACTCCTATGATCTTGATTCAACTTCAGGATGATTATCCAGTGATTTATGAGTCCAAATAAAGCTTCTTAAATCTTGATTTATTCTGGTTTGATTAGAATCAAGAAGAAATTGCCAAATCTCTAAACAGTGTAAACTGGAGTCACTTCGGTTAAAAGTGGGATAACTTCTTCATCATAACTCCTGTGATCTTGATTCAACTTCAGGGTGATAATAAACTGATTTATGAGTCCAAATCAAGATTCTTACATCGTGGTTCATTCTTGTTTTATTAGTATAAAGAAGAAATTGCCAAATCTCCAAATAGGGCAAACTGGAATCACTTCGGTTAAAACTGGGATAACTTCTTCATCATAACTCCAATGATATTGATTCAACTTCAGGATGAATATCCACTCATTTATGAGTCCAAATAGAGCTTCTTACATCTTGATTCAGTCTGGTTTTGTTAGTATCAAGAATAAATTGCCAAATCTCCAAACAGGGCAAACTGGAATCACTTCGGTTAAAAGTGGGATAACTTCTTCCTCATAACTCCAATGATATTGATTCAACTTTAGGGTGATTATGCACTGATTTATGAGTCCAAATAAAGCTTCTTGCATCTTGATTCATTCTGGTTTGATTAGAATCAAGAAGAAATTGCCAAATCTCCAAATAGGGTAAACTGGAGTCACTTCGGTTAAAAGTGGGATAACTTCTTCATCATAACTCCCATGATCTTGATTCAAATTCAGGGTGATTCTAAACTGATTTATGAGTCCAAATCAATATTCTTACATCGTGATTCATTCTGGTTTTATTAGTATCAAGAAAAAATTGCCAAATCTCCAAACAGGGCAAACTGGAATCACTTCGGTTAAAAGTGGGATAACTTCTTCATAATAAGTCCAATGATATTAATTCAACTTCAGGATTATTCTACACTGATTTATTAGTCCAAATAAAGATTCTTACATCTTGATTCATTCTGGTTTGATTAGAATCAAGAAGAAATTTCCAAATCTCCAAACAGGGTAAACTGGAGTCACTTCGGTTAAAAGTGGGATAACTTCTTCATCATAACTCCTATGATCTTGATTCAATTTCAGGGTGATAATAAACCGATTTATGAGTCCTAAACCAAGCTTCTTACATCGTGGTTCATTCTTGTTTTATTAGTATCAAGAAGAAATTGCAAAATCTCCAAATAGGGCAAACTAGAATCACTTCGGTTAAAAGTGGGATAACTTCTTCATCATAACTCCAATGATATTGATTCAACTTCAGGATTATTCTACACTGATTAATGAGTCCAAATCAAGCTTCTTACATCGTGATTCATTATGGTTTTATTAGTATCAAGAATAAATTGCCAAATCTCCAAACAGGGTAAACAGGGATCACTTCGGTTAAAAGTGGGATAACTTCTTCATCATAAGTCCAATGATATTGATTCAACTTCAGGATGATTCTACACTGATTTATGAGTCCAAATAAAGATTCTTACATCTTGATTCATTATGTTTTGATTAGAATCAAGAAGAAATTGTCAAATCTCTATACAGGGTAAACTGGAATCACTTCGGTTAAAAGTGGGATAACTTCTTCATAATAACTCCAATGATTAATGAGTCCAAATCAAGCTTCTTACATTGTGATTCATTCTGGTTTTATTAGTATCAAGAATAAATTGCCAAATCTCCAAACAGGGTTAACTGGGTTCACTTCGGTTAAAAGTGGGATAACTTCTTCATCATAACTCCTATGATCTTGATTCAACTTCAGGGTGATAATACGCTGATTTATGAGTCCAAATCAAGCTTCTTACATCTTGATTCAGGGTAAACTGGAGTCACTTCGGTTAAAAGTGGGATAACTTCTTCATCATAACTCCTATGATCTTGATTCAACTTCAGGGTGATTATACACTGATTTATTAGTCTAAATTAATCTTCTTACATCGTGATTCATTCTGGTTTTATTAGTATCAAGAATAAATTGCCAAATCTCTAAACAGGACAAATTGGAATCACTTTGGTTAAAAGTGGGATAACTTCTTAATCATAAGTCCAATGATATTGATTCAACTTCAGGATGATTCTAAACTAATTTATGAGTCCAAATCAAGATTCTTATATCTTGATACATTCTGGTTTGATTAGAATCAAGAAGAAATTGCCAAATCTCCAAACAGGGTAAACTGCAATCACTTCGGTTAAAAATAGAATAACATCTTCGTCATAACTCCTATGATATTGATTCAACTTCAGGGTGATTATCCACTGATTTCTGTTTCCAAATAAAGCTTCTTACATCTTGATTCATTCTGGTTTGATTAGAATAAAGAAGAATTACCAAATATCCAAACAAGATAAACTGGAGTCACATCGGTTAAAAGTGGGATAACTTCTTCATCATGCTCTTGCTTCAACTTCAGGGTGGTTGTACACTGATTTATGAGTCCAAATCAAGCTTCTTACATCGTGATTCATTCTAGTTTTATTAGTATCAAAAAGAAATTGCCAAATCTCCAAATAGGTCAAACTGGAATCACTTCGGTTAAAAGTGGGATAACTTCTTCATCATAACTCCAATGATATTGAAATCAACTTCAGGGTGATTAATCCACTTATTTATGTGTCCAAATAAAGCTTCTTACATCTTGATTCATTCTGGTTTGGTTAGAAATCAAGAACAAATTGCCAAATCTCCAAACAGGGTAAACTGGAGTCACTTCGGTTAAAAGTGGGATAACTTCTTCATCATAACTCCTATGATCTTGATTCAAATTCAGAGTGATTTCTAAACTGATTTATGACTCCAAATCAAGCTTCTTACATCTTGATTCATTCTAGTTTTATTAGTATCAAGAAGAAATTGCCAACTCTCCAAACAGGGTAAACTGGGATCACTTCGGTTAAAAGTGGGATAACTTCTTCATCATAACTCCAGTGATTTGATTCAACTTCAGGGTGATTCTAAACTGATTTATGAGGTCCAAATCAATCTTCTTACATCTTGATTCATTCTGCCTTGATTTAGAATCAAGAAGAAATTGGCCAAATCTGGTCTAAACGGGGTAATTTGGAGTCACTTCGTTTAAAAGTGGGATAATTTTCTTCATCATTACTGCCTATGATCTTTGATTCAACTGCTCCAGTGGTGATTCTGACTGAATAATGAGTCCGAAATGCAAGATTCTTACATCGTGGTTTCATTACTTGTTTTATTAATTATATAAAGAGAGAAATTTGGGCAAATCTCGCAAATAGGGCAACTGGGGAATCACTTCGGTTAAAACGGGATAACTTCTTCAGTCATAACTGCCAATGATATTGATTCAACTTCAGGATGAAATATCCTACTCATTATTTATTGAAGTCCAAATAGAGCTTCTTACACTTGATTTCAGTCTGGTTTTTGTTAGTATCAAGAATAAATTGCCAAATCTCCAAACAGGGCAAACTGGAATCACTTTGGGTAAAGTGGGATAACTTCTTCATCATAACTCCAATGATATTGGATTGACTTCAGGGTATTATGCACTGATTTATGAGTCACCAGAATAAAGCTTCTTACATCTTGATTCATTCTGGTTTGGATTAGAATCAAGAAGAAATTGCCAAATCTGCCAAATAGGGTAACTGGAGTCACTTCGGTTAAAAGTGGGATAACTTCTTCATCATAACTCCCATGATCTTGATTCAAATTCCAGGGTGATTCCAAACTGATTTATCGAGTCCAAATCAATATTCTTACATCATGATTCATTCTGGTTTTATTAGTATCAAGAAAAATTGTCAAATCTCCAAACAGGGCAAACTGGAATCACTTCGGTTAAAAGTGGGATAACTTCTTCAATAATAAGTCCAATGATATTAATTCAACTTCAGGATTATTCTACACTGATTTATTAGTCCAAATAAAGATTCTTACATCTTGATTCATTCTGGTTTGATTAGAATCAAGAAGAAATTGCCAAATCTCCAACAGGTAAACTGGAGTCACTTCGGTTAAAGTGGGATAACTTCTTCATCATAACTCCTATGATCTTGATTCAATTTCAGGGTGATAATAAACCGATTTATGAGTCAAAACCAAGCTTATTACATCGTGGTTCATTCTTGTTTATTAGTATCAAGAAGAAATTGCAAAATCTCCAAATAGGGCAAACTAGAATCACTTCGGTTAAAAGTGGGATAACTTCTTCATCATAACTCCAATGATATTGATTCAACTTCAGGATTATTCTACACTGATTTAATGAGTCCAAATCAAGCTTCTTACATTGTGATTCATATGGTTTTATTAGTATCAAGAATAAATTGCCAAATCTCCAAACAGGGTAAACAGGATCACTTCGGTTAAAAGTGGGATAACTTCTTCATCATAAGTCCAATGATATTGATTCAACTTCAGGATGATTCCTACACTGATTTATGAGTCCAAATAAAGATTCTTACATCTTGATTCATATCTGTTTTGATTAGAATCAAGAAGAAATTGTCAAATCTCTATACAGGGTAAACTGGAATCACTTCGGTTAAAAGTGGGATAACTTCTTCATAATAACTCCAATGATATTGATTCAACTCCAGGGTGATTCTATACTGATTAATGAGTCCAAATCAATCTTCTTACATTGTGATTCATTCTGGTTTTATTAGTATCAAGAATAAATTGCCAAATCTCCAAACAGGGTTAACTGGGTTCACTTCGGTTAAAAGTGGGATAACTTCTTCATCATAACTCCTATGATCTTGATTCAACTTCAGGGTGATAATACGCTGATTTATTAGTCCAAATCAAGCTTCTTACATCTTGATTCAGGGTAAACTGGAGTCACTTCGGTTAAAAGTGGGATAACTTCTTCATCATAACTCCTATGATCTTGATTCAACTTCAGGGTGATTATACACTGATTTATGAGTCTAAATTAATCTTCTTACATCGTGATTCATTCTGGTTTTATTAGTATCAAGAATAAATTGCCAAATCTCTAAACAGGACAAATTGGAATCACTTTGGTTAAAAGTGGGATAACTTCTTAATCATAAGTCCAATGATATTGATTCAACTTCAGGATGATTCTAAACTAATTTATGAGTCCAAATCAAGATTCTTACATCTTGATACATTTTGGTTTGATTAGAATCAAGAAGAAATTGCCAAATCTCCAAACATGGTATACTGGAATCACTTTGGTTAAAAGTGGAATAACATCTTCGTCATAACTCCTATGATATTGATTCAACTTCAGGATGATTCTACACTGATTTATGAGTCCAAATCAAGATTCTTACATCTTGATACATTCTGGTTCGATTAGAATCAAGAAGAAATTGCCAAATCTCCAAACAGGGTAAACTGCAATCACTTCGGTTAAAAATGGAATAACATCTTCGTCATAACTCCTATGATATTGATTCAACTTCAGGGTGATTATCCAATGATTTCTGTTTCCAAATAAAGCTTCTTACATCTTGATTCATTCTGGTTTGATTAGAATAAAGAAGAATTACCAAATATCCAAACAAGATAAACTGGAGTCACATCGGTTAAAAGTGGGATAACTTCTTCATCATGCTCTTGCTTCAACTTCAGGGTGGTTGTACACTGATTTATGAGTCCAAATCAAGCTTCTTACATCGTGATTCATTCTAGTTTTATTAGTATCAAAAAGAAATTGCCAAATCTCCAAATAGGGCAAACTGGAATCACTTCGGTTAAAAGTGGGATAACTTCTTCATCATAACTCCAATGATATTGAATCAACTTCAGGGTGATTATCCACTTATTTATGAGTCCAAATAAAGCTTCTTACATCTTGATTCATTCTGGTTTGATTAGAATCAAGAACAAATTGCCAAATCTCCAAACAGGGTAAACTGGAGTCACTTCGGTTAAAAGTGGGATAACTTCTTCATCATAACTCCTATGATCTTGATTCAAATTCAGGGTGATTCTAAACTGATTGATGAGTCCAAATCAAGCTTCTTACATCGTGATTCATTCTAGTTTTATTAGTATCAAGAAGAAATTGCCAACTCTCCAAACAAGGTAAACTGGGATCACTTCGGTTAAAAGTGGGATAACTTCTTCATCATAACTCAAATGATATTGATTCAACTTCAGGATTATTCTACACTGATTAATGATTCCAAATCAAGCTTCTTACATCGTGATTCATTCTGGTTTTATTAGTATCAAGAATAAATTGCCAAATCACCAAATAGGGTAAACTGGGATCACTTCGGTTAAAAGTGGGATAACTTCTTCATCATAAGTCCAATGATATTGATTCAACTTCAGGATGATTCTACACTGATTTATGAGTCCAAATCAAGATTCTTAAATCTTGATTCATTCTTGTTTTATTAGAATCAAGAAGAAATTGGCAAATCTCCAAACAAAGTAAACTAGAATCACTTCGGTTAAAAGTGGAATAACATCTTCATCATAACTCCTATGATATTGATTCAACTTCAGGGTGATTATCCACTGATTTATGAGTCCAAATAAAGCTTCTTACATCTTGATTCATTCTAGTTTTATTAGAATCAAGAAGAAATAGCCAAATCTCCAAACAGGATAAACTGGAGTCACTTCGGTTAAAAGTGGGATAACTTCTTCATCATAACTCCTATAATCTTGATTCAACTCCAGGGTGATTCTACACTGATTAAAGAGTCCAAATCAAGCTTCCTATATCGTGATTCATTCTGGTTTTATTAGTATCAAGAATAAATTGCCAAATCTC
>CAJHQQ010005405.1:0-17406 GCA_905132885.1 Moricandia moricandioides
ATAGGAGGAGTATCAGGAGCTATTTGTTGCATTAGTGCGTCTGGCAACAAGTAAGTTAAATCCACAACCTCCGCGTTCTTATCCAAGTTAAAATCTTCTACAGCCATTTCAACAAGTTCATCATGTGTAGAACCCTCACTCAAAAAGAACATTCTTGCTCCTTTGACATTATCAACTACAAAATCCCAAGAATTATCTTTCACCAACCATTCTCCGTAAACAACATGTAACTGAGGCATCATCTGAAAAAATCATATTAAAACACATTAGCAAACACACAACATCACATTAAAAAAACTGTTAAGAAGTCTTCCGTAAATCTTCGGTAAGTCTTCTTACGGAAGACTTCTTAAGTCTTCCGTAAGTCTTCTCACGAAAGACTTCTTAAGAAGTCTTATATGTTTAGCTAGGAACATTAATAAACATAAAAAGTATGTAACCTCATAATTATCATCATTTTAGTTATGAATTTCACTCAAGAGCCCCAATACACATTAATTAACAAGAAAATATTAAAAATTCGTTTTGAGTTTTGAGAAAATTGAAGTTTAATAAAGATTGACGTAGAAGACTTATTAAGAAGTCTTCCCCGAAGAAAACTTCTAAAGAAGTCATCCCTAGAGAAGACTTCTAAAGAAGTCTTCCGTTTAGGTCATTTTTGCAATTGTAAATTTACGAAGGAAGACTTCTCTAGAAGTCTACTCTGTAGAAGACATATTGAGAAGTTTTCCTTTGTAAATATTGTCTTACTTTTGATTTTGAAAAATTCTCGAAATTCCTAGAGAAGACTTCCCTAGAAGTCTTCTCGGATAAACAGGTTGGTTTTGCAATTGACCGAAATTTGTCAGAAATTTGACTTCTGTAGAAGACTTCTCTAGAAGTCTTCCGGCGGAAGACTTCTAGGGAAGTCTTCTTTTTTATAACATGAAGTCTTCTCAGCGTCGCCAGAAGTCTGTCTAGGTTACTTTTGCAATTGAGAATTAATAGCAAAACATTAAATATAAATGAGAAGACTTCTCTAGAAGTCTTCCGCCGGAAGACCTCTTAAGAAGTCTTCTTTCATTACCAAATGTTTGACCAGAAACCCGGAATAAAACTTGAGAAGACGTGTAGAGAAGTCTTCCAGCGGAAGACTTCTAGAGAAGTCTTCTCATTAATATTTAATGTTTTGCTATTAATTCTCAATTACAAAAGTAACCCAGGCAGACTTCTGGCGACGCTGAGAAGACTTCATGTTATAAAAAAAGAAGACTTCCCTAGAAGTCTTCCGCCGGAAGACGTCTAGAGAAGTCTTCTACATAAGTCAAATTTCTGACAAATTTCGGTCAATTGCAAAACCAACATGTTTATCCGAGAAGACTGCTAGGGAAGTCTTCTCGGTTTTACTTGTTTTTTTTTTGTAATCAAAGGAAAGTTAGAAGACTGCTGGGGAAGTCTTCTAGTCAAAACACGCAAAAGGTCAATTGCAAAACTAACCTATGCATTGACCAGAAGACTTCTCTAGAAGTCTTCTTCGCGAACAGATCTGAAAAACAATATCGATTTCATACCTTGGACCATCAGATGACTTGCTTAGGCTTCTACAAGCACACAGAACTTCAATACTCAAGCTACCAATCCGTTACTCTATGAACATTACAAAGTTTGGAATAAAAATCTTGGGTTTTTTGAATGATTTTTTAAGGAAAGTGAAAGACATGTGATTTGAATGCACAACAAATGAGATAGTAAGAGAAAAAATCGTTTTTTTGTCATTAAGACCTTCAAATTGGTTATTCATGGTAGTTGAGGGATTGATGGCAATGGCAATATTGTAAATATTTGGTGAAGATAAGGATGATAGAGTAAAAGACTTATTTAAAAAAAATGCAATGGCATTTTTGTGAATAACTCGAAAATTTAGGGTGAATAAGGCAAATAAAAGTTCCAAAAAAATGATGGGTTAGTTTTGCATTTGAGTTGAAATTTTGAGTCACTTTTGCAAAACACCCTAATTAAAATTGATTCATTAAGATTTTTAAAAATGATATATATTTGCTCGATTAAAGTAAATAATCAAAAATATCATAATAATAAATTAATGAAATGGTCATACTATGACTTTTTTGCCTAGTAGATATTTTTGTAGATATGATAATGAAGACTAGACCTCCCTAGGCCTAACAAACTTTATCTTTTTCTTCTTCGACTGCAATGTAATCTTCCCAAAGCAGATACCCCGTCCCATGCATTCTCCCATAGTTCCATGACATGTTTAATGAAGTGATTAAAACGTGAAATGCGTTCAACTTTATTTTACCCTTAAACACAACAACTCAATATAGAATCTTTCTTTTATTAATGTTTAGAAAACTTCTCAAAAACTAAAAACAAATTATTGTCTTCCTTTATTGATTCATCACAAGTCGATGATTATATATATAGAAGTTAGGTACATTTCTTTTTATATCCTATTACACATTATATAAGATATTTCAATTTTTTTAATATCAATAGTTTTAGTTATCCTAATTTTCTTAAAGATAACTTTCTTTTCTAGGAATGTTGAAGTTTATCCAACATTCCCCCCACCTCCCCCCTAAGTTTCATTTCATCCTTGCTGAGATCTTAAACATGAATTTGATCTCTCATTTCCTTGAATTTAATCTTCGCCAACGCCTTGGTCAAGATATCGGCTCTTTCCTCATTTCCTGGTACATGTTCACCGTTGATTTGCTCTTTTTAACACATTCCCGAATAAAATGATATAGTTTATGAATGTTTCTTCTTCGACGGTGAAGTTCTTCGTTAGAGAGATAGTCGACTTTTTGTCTACTAGAATATGTGTCATCTCATGCTTCCTTCATGTAACCTCACATTGCTTGTTTAGCAGATTCTGTTGCAGCCATAAACTCGACTTCACAAGATGATAGTGCCACTGTTTCTTGCTTCTGAGAACACCATGTCATGGGGGTTTCTCCAAAATAGAAAAGATGTCCAGTTGTGCTCTTTCCCTCGTCTGGATTAATGTTGTGTCTTCTGTCACTGTATCCAATAAGCTTTTGTGATCCTCCATGTTTATATGCCAAGTCGTAGCCAAGTGTGCCTTGGAAGTATCTTAACACCTGCTTCAATGCATTGCCGTATGAATCACGTGAAAGATGCATGTACCTGCTAAGGATACCAACTGAGAAGGACAAATCCGGTTTCGTGTGCAAGAGGTATCTAATTCTTCAAATCCTTTGCCTATAGACAGTTGCATCAATATCTGGTTCTTCAAGTGCTTTAGACAGCTTCAAACCAAACTCCACTGGTATTTGCGTCGAGTTACAGATATTCATTCATGCTTCCTTTAAGATCCGTTGAGCATATTTCTCTTGTTTAATCTTGATTCCTTTTGAGCTTTCCTTCACTTTAACACCTAGGTAATACATGAGTTTTCTAAGATCAGAAGTCTCGAAATTTTGTGACATTGAGGCTTTAAACTCCACGATTGTCTTCAAAGAATTTCTAGTCACAAAGAGATCATCGATGTATATGGAAAGTATCAAAAGGGCGCTTCCTTCTTCCTTACTGTAGACTGATCTCTCCATAAAACACTTAATGAAGCTCAAGCTCAACCTGATCAAGTTTAGTGTTCCAAGCTTGTGGGGCTTGCCTTAACCCGTAAAAAGCCTTTTAAAATTTGAAAATCTTATGCTCTTCTCCCTTCTTTTCTAATCCTTCAAGCTGAGACACGTAGACATCTTCTGTTAATTCTCCATGTAACAGTGTTGTTTTGACGTCTAGATGATGAATTTTCCATCCACTTGCAGCAGCTAACCCAAATAGAAATCTTATAGACGCCATTCGAGCTACTAGTGCAAAAATCGTCAAAATATATTCCATGTTCTTGCATGTACCCCTTTGCAACAAGTTTTGATTTGAACTTATTGATAGTTCCATCTGCATTCCTTTTGATCTTTAAAACTCACTTTAGTCTTATCACTTTGACTCCAGGCGGTTGCTCTACTAAAACCCAAGTTCCATTCTTGTCGAAAGAATCAATCTCATCTGAACAAGCAGCCTTCCATCATTTACGCTTGCTTCTTTAAAGTTGATTGGTTCATCACTGATTGAGAGTAACAGAATTTCACATTCTATATAATCTAACAGGATGTAGTCGTCGAGGTAGCTTGGGCGGTTCACTTGACGTGTTGAGCGTCTAGGTTGTTGTGGTTCGGTTTGTTCAACGTCCGGAATTGACTTAAACAGGTTCTGATAGCTGCACTTAATCTCTTCAGTAGTATTCTCTTCATGTTGAGTTTCAATCACAAATGGACCATGTCCGTCATCTATTGTATCACCCCATGACATCCAAAACATACCAGGTTTGCTCTCTTCTTCCTTGTTAGCTCCCTTCCAGTTCCAACTTTCCTTTTCATTAAATATCACATCTTGACTTACAAGTATTCTTCTAGAGCTCGGATTATAGAGTCGATAAGCTTTGGATCCAGGCTCAAGGTTGAGATGCACCATTCCTTGTGATCTATCATCAAATTTCTTAAGCTGTCAAAAGTTGATTTTTGCATGTTAAAGACATTCAAACACTTTGATATGTGCGATGCTCAGTTTCCTTCCTCTCAAGCATTCGTATGGTGTATGATTCTTTAAATCTCTTGTGGGAACACGATTAATCATATATGTGGCATGACGAACTGCTTCTCCCCATAAATAATTGGGAACACTCATAGCCTTTAGAATGAGCCTTGTTATCTACATGAGTGTGCGATTTCTTCTTTCAACCACTTCGTTTTGTTGTGGGGGTATATGGAGCTGTTAGATGGGGTCTTATTCCACTTTTGTTGCAGAATCCTTGAAACTCCTTTGATGTAAACTCACTACCTCTAATCGTTCGTAGTCTGATTATCTCCTTGTTGACTTCCTTCTCAACAAGTTTCTTGAATTTTTTGAATTTTTCAAACGCGTCTCCTTTCTCCTTTAATAATACCGACCACATATATCATGTGCAGTGGTGTCAATTATCAAAAAGATATACCTGATGTCTGCACGTGTAGCCGGCGATATGGGACCTCAAAAATCTGTGTAAAGAAGTTTCAACATTTGAGATGATCTATACGTAGTAAACTTTGGAAAAGCATGAAAATCTTGCTTTCCAATCAAGCAAGAGTCGCAGATTTTTTTCTCTACTTGAATCTCCGGCAACCGGTGCACCATCCTATGTCGCCATGGACTTTATATTTTTGAAACTAATGTGTCCGAGCCTAGCATTCTATCTCCAAGTTTCTTCGTTTATTCTCGTGTGCCAGAAGGCTGGTCTCTCAACTTCAAGTCTCAGTTTGTAGAGTTGATTAGGCGACCTCATCACTTTCACCAGCAATCTTCCGTTAGGGTCTTTTAGTGTTAAGTAATTGTCCTTCATTCTAACATCGCACGCTTTCTCAGTGGCTTGTCCTATAATCAATATGTTGCTTCTCAACTATGGAATGTAGTTTATGTCGGTTAAGAGATTATGTTCCCCAGTTTTTGTTTCAAACAGTATCGACCGTTTGCCATTGATGTCAACACATGATCTATCTCCAAACTTGACTTTTTATTTAATGATTTTATTAAGCTTGGATAAGTATGATCTTTCACTCATTATATGGTTACTAAATCTTTTTTCCAAATACCCCATTCCATCTTCACGCTTGCATTGTTTTAGTGTCTTCAATATGACCTTCTCCTCATTGAGAAACACGATCTCATGCATATAAAAGGCTACATCAGCTTCCTTGTTTCTACTTTTTAAAGACATTGGTCGTGTTGTTTCTTCTCTGGACAAAACAAAGAAAAGTGGAAACACCGAAGCAAAGTGACCATGTTTATCACACTTGAAACATACAATCTGAGACATATCCTTCTTCTCCTTTATTTGTCTTGTGAGTTAAACTGGCCACGTCCTCTGCCTCTTCCTTTGTTTCCTCTTCCACAACTCCAACATCTACCTCTTCCTCTTGAGTTCTATGAGTTATTGGTTAATGGTGTTGGTTTACGGTATCAAGTGGTATATACATGCATGGATAATTGCATGATTTATTGGAGAGTGAATGAGAATCTGAAGAAATATAATTTTTTTAGAAAACCTCGTTAACAAAAAACGAGCGGAAGATTTATGTTGCCATACAAAAATGTGGTATTTGCCATTAACCGAAAGATTTAAGTGGCTATATTAGTCATAACGCACTGCATGACCAATGAGATGACATGCAGAGCACTCAATAGATAATAAGAAAACACATCCTTCAGATGCAAAAACATGGAAGAATTTTCAATCAACATATCCAGACTTTGCATATGAGAAAAGGAATGTGTACCTTGGAATATGTACTGATGGCTTCAGCCCATTCGGAAATCATGGAAGATAATATTTATTGTGGCCAATAATTGTGACACTTACAACTTACCGCCTGATTTATGCATGCTTTGTGAGTTTTTGTTCTTCTCCCTTCTTGTCCATGGGCCATAATATCCAAAGAAATCACTCGATTTGTTTCTTTAGCCATTGATATGTGAGTTTCAATTACTATGAGAGCACATTGTTTCTACATATCATGTGTTTCTTCAGCCATTTCCGACGGTTTTCTCCATTGGAACTTGGCTGTATTATTGTAGTGTGAGTTTCCCTAAGAACAAGTCTTGAACAAAAAAAATCTCTCCAACCTCTCTCATCTATCATCCAAAAGTGTGTGTGACCTTCTCTCCGGCGTCCGACGGCGCGTGTTGGTCCTGGAGGAGCCTCTCTTCCCCTCTCTCTCTCTCTATTCTTCCCCCTTACTACTCTTTGACCTCTCTCTTCCCCTCCGATATACTCCAGATCCTGGACTGTCTAGTCTCTCTGCAAAATTTTCCGTGCACGAGGAGTGTCTTTTCCGGAAGATCTAGGCTTCTTCTGTTTTTTTTCGGCGAGATGGTAGCAAAATATATTCGTGGAATGGTCGGCTTTTGGGTTGGAAGGAGATCAATTTCAGATATAGATATCCTTTGCCCTTTCCTCCATTGATGTTTGAGGATTTCCAGCTTGATTGTAAATCCCATTCTAGTGGTGAATCTCGTTCTCTGTCGTTTCCTAGGTCGGGTTTCAGTCTTCTATGGGGACTTGTATGTTCAGTCCTCTTCAGCGTAGAAATGGTCATGCCCCTCTTCTCAGTTGTTAGGTGTGATCCGGTAGTGTCACTTGACATTGGAGGCGAGACTTGACCTTCAGCGCGCATGGGTGGATGGTGGGTCTGGCTAATTCTTTTATCTGGTTGTTCTACGGTAGGTCTCAACATTCGTATATGGCTTTCAAAGAAATCTTGTCCGTCTGCTTCATCTTAGACTTACTATTCACGGCTACCCTCCGGCGTCACCCCTTGGTTAAGGCGATGGCTTTCAAGGAGGGTTGAGTCTTCTGGTTTAATCTAGTTTTGGTCCGGTTGGCACGGACTTAAGAATTCTACAGCAAATTCACTGGCTTCCGGTTCTCGGAGGTCACAAATGTGAAGGCGGTTCTTAGGGGTCACTGATAGACTAAAATTGTTTATTTCCTACCGCAAGCTAACAGTATAGATGTAGTATTTGAAATTCAATTCCAGAGAACCGTTCTTACACTTTATTTCTATGAGATCAATATCAAGCTAAAAAAATCGATTAAATGCAAATAAAATAATTAAACTAAGGAAAGTAAAAAAGTTGGTTTGGTTTCATATTTTTAAAGAGATAGGTTCAAGGTGATTCATCGGGATACTTAGGATCATGAGCCACACAACTATTTAGGGAAGACAATACAAGTCAATCTATAACTTGAACAACAAGATTAGTAAACCCACTGTCATGGTGTCTACCAATTTATCAAGCAATCCTAATGCATAAGCTATTATTTGGATTAGAGAATGATGACAATCATTAAGCTCAGATTCAATTGGTTCACAATTTGCCTTAACATTAGCTTTCTCTGGCGAAGAAAATATCGCCTACCTATGCTTTTTAGCAACATAAAACACTTTTGATGATTAGATTAAACATATATTCAGATGCTAAATGACCAATTTAACACAAGCAATAAGATCAACAATAGATAGAGATTCAAAGAATAACATCCCTATTTGTGTCTAGCTAATTGATCCATGATCCCTAACACCCTAAACCTAATAAGCCGACTACTCAGCCATGAACCAGGGAACACAGAGATTGAAACTGAATAATACATAACTGCGATTATCAAAGAAGTAAAAATAGGGTTCATGGAAATTCTTCTCTAAGGCGAGAGAGAGATCCTTCTCTCTTTACAAAGAAGCAAATCACAACAATCGAAAAGCTCTATAGTCTTGTTTCTCTGTGATAACCAGCGTAGAAAATAAAGGAAAAGAGAAAAAGAAGATATATGGAGGGTACTGGCGGCTGGGATAAAAATACAAGAAAACTAGGGAAAAACCCAAAATGTTATCTTGGTTCCTTAAATATCAGGAACATTCAAGCGGCTACTTTGCTCGGGAGCACCCACCAGGTTGCTCCGTTTGGCAGTTCCGCAGTAGAACTTCAATTTTTACTCTTTTCTTTATGAATACATCCAAGAGCCTCTATACCTACTCAAGACCTAAATTAACTCAAAAATTATTAGAAAAACTCGATAAAGACCTGAAAACACTTTAGAAAATATATGTGTAATATGTCAAAAACACCATATATCAGTCACTGATCGTCTTGTTGCCAAAACATGATACATTAAAATTATGTATTTCCTACTTTAAGCTAACAGTATAAATGTAGTATTTGAGATTCAATTCTAGAGGACCGTTCTTACACTTTATTTATGTGGGATCAATATCAACCTAAAACAAATCAACTAAATGCAAATAAAATAATTAAACTAAGGCAAGTAACAAATTTGGTTTGGTTTAGATTTTAAAAGAGCTAGGTTCAAGGTGATTCATCGGAATACGTAGAATCATGAGCCACACAACTGTTCATGAAGACAATACAAGTCAATCTAGAACTTGAACAACAAGATTAGGTAAAACCACTGTCGTGGTGTCTACCAATTTATCAAGCAATCCTAATGCCTAAACTGTTGTTTGAATTAGAGAATGATGACAAGCATTAAGCTCGCATTCAATTGGTACATGATTTGCCTTAACATCAACTTTCGTTGGCTAAGGACAAATCTCCTACCTATGCTTTTTTCTAGCAATCTAAAACAATTTTGATGATTAGATTAAACCTAATACTCATATGCTAAATGGCCAGTTTAACACAAGCAGTAAGATCAACAATACATAGAGATTCAAAGAATAACAATCCTATTTGTGTCTAGCTCATCGATCCACGATCCCTAACACACTAAACCTAACAAGCTGACTACTCAGCCACGGAATCAGGGAACACAAAGATTTAAACTGAATAATACATCACTGAGATTATCAAAGAAGAAAATAGGGTTCAGGGAATTCTTCTCTAAGGCGAGACCGAGAGATCCTTCTCTCTTTACAAAGTAGCAAATCGAAACAATCCAAAAGCTCTAGAGTCTTGTTTCTCTGTGAAAACCACCGTAGAAAATAAAGGAAAAGAGAAAAAGAAGATATATGGAGGCTACTGGCGGCTGGGATAAAAATATAGGAAAACTAAGGCAAATCCTAAAATAGTATCTTGGTTTCCTTAATATTGGAAACAATCAAGTGGCTGCTCTGCTCGAGATCACCCACCAGGTTGCTCCGTCTTACTGTTCCGCAATAGAATTTCAATTTGTACATTTTCTTCATGAATCCATCCAAGAGCCTCCATACCTACTGCAAACCTGAATTAACTAAAAATGAACTAGAAAGACTCGATAAAGACCTGAAAACACTTTAGAAAATATATGTACAATATTTCAAAAACACGATATATCAGTCAATGATCGTCTTCTTGCCAAACATTTGGTAATGTTCACATCATGGTACAGTAAAGCTCGCTTGATCTTAGCGGTAGTGTGCTATAACTTTCTTTGCTGGTTCTTGGAGACATTACGGTGGAATCAACCTGCGTTTTGCATTGTTCGTGACGGCTTAGTGGTGTGTACAGTTTTGTTCGGGCCTCTTCTGGTAAGTGTTTTGTAACCTTCACTTCTATTATCTGCCTATTACTTTTGTGCCAGTGACGAATATAAGCTTCAGCGAGTTCTTCAGAAGCTAGATACTCCTAAGACCACTTGGGGAATCTCGGCCTCCGGGGTAACGAATAGAATCTCATATTCCCGAGCCTATCATCGACGGTTGAGCGGTGACTGATTCCTGCAAAATTTCAAAAAGCTTATTAACGGAATGTACCGAATTTAGTGGGTGGGCGAAAATGTGATTGTAATAAATGGTTTTGGGAACTTTTGTACAAAACCAGGCTTGTATTCTGATCTGAATTCATGTTCTTGGGTTGAATAAAATTAAATTTCAACAAACAAGAAGAAGTTGAGTTTCCCTAATGTTCCTCATCTTGTTGACTCTCCTTTGGGATCAATTGTATCGTCTGTTAATGGTGCCTATTGGTATCGTGTTGTTTTGTTTCCTTTTTTAAATTGTCATTCAAGTTGGTGTTATTTTTCTAAGATCTTGTTGTAACAACTTTATTCAATAAGCGTTAGAAAAAAAACATAAAAAGGGAAAAATAATTTTTGCTTCTACTCTTAAAAAGAATTCAAGGTCTATTTTGAGTTTTTGGAGATAAAGAACACCATCCAAATCTTTATGTTTCTTCAATGGAATAGCTGACAAGAAAAAAAGTAATAACCTTTGCTAGCAAAAATAATAATTTTTAATTTACAACTTAAAATACTATATAACTATAGTTAGTGCACTTAAATATTAGATAAACACAATAATAGAGATGTCAAACAAATTATCTTACATCCGTTTGTCCGACCCTGCCGCGGTCTCCATGTTAATCGGGTTTATGCGGGTTGCACCACCATATCCCATGTTCCCTTGAGGCCATGACCAATCCCGCCTCGCCTAATACTTAGGTCTTTGCGCGTCAGCCCGCGAGACACGATACAATGCACATACCGAATTGATTAAGGACATAGGATTAATGGGACATGGTTCAGGACGCTTCAACCATCAACATACTCTAACTGCCATAACTTGGATAAATGATTCACCTATACCACCCAACATCACCCACATACAACATTATTCCATACAATAAAGGAGATTCACCTGGTACATCTAGCAGCTTCATATCTTAAAAGGATCAAAGATATTTAGATGATAATTTATCATTTAAAGGATTTCTTTGATGTTTTTGACTGGATAATTTTCACTAAAATCTTTAATATTTGTTCCAATGTTTCTTTATACCAAACAAAATAGATAACCACCCTTAAGAAAACAATATATATATATATATATATATATATTTCAATTTTGTGAGTACACTACAAGAAAACACCTCGATTCCTAGGGACATTTTCCTCTGAATGTCGTCGGAATCAAGCGATTCCGACGATATTCCGAACAAAAATTCCCTCGGAAAAATTTCCTCGGAATCACAGTTTTTGTCGGAATTTCCTCGGAATATTCCGAGGACATTCCGACGGACATAATTCCGAGGACATTCCGAGGAAGATTTTCGATGGAACCATTGGTCGGAATTCCCACGGAAATTTCCGAGGAAGCAATCCGTCGGGACATTCCGATGGAAGAAATTGCTCGGAATTTTCCCAGGAAGAAATCCGTCGGGATATTCCGAGGACTTCTAACCCTCGGAAATTCCGAGGAAAGTCTTTCCTCGGAATATTCCGACGGATTGTCTTCCTGGGAATATACCTAGGAAATTCTGAGGAACAGTATCCCTCAGAATATTCCGAGGAATGATATTCCTCGGAATATTCGTAATATTTAATTTTTTAAAAATAATATAAATTTATTTTTTTAAAATTAAAATTCGAAAATAAAATTAAAATTTTTTAAATTGAAAATTGAAATTTAAATAAAAAACATAATATAGATAATGTTAAAAAGTAATATTCGAAACAGAAAATTAAAAACAGAAATTGAAAACATAAACAAGAAATAAAAAGAACTACTCCTCGTCCTCGTCCTCGTCGTCGAAGTTATGGTCTGGGAATTTCTTCATGAACGCCTCCATCATCCTCTCAGTCCGCCTCTTTTCTGCCTTACTAGCAGCCTCTTGAGCCGCCATCTTCGCCTCCAACATAGCGATGCAGTCATCCTTATCCTTCAGTTGATCTATCAGCATAGGATCAACTGGCACCTGGGATGTAGAAGGAATCAGCTTGGATCGACGACCCAAACCGACCAAACGTCCCTTCTTCTTTGGAATCGCCTGAAAAAGAAAATTTAAAATTATAATCATAGAAAAAAGATTATAAAATAAATAAATGAATTGAATATTTAGAAAATATCTTACCGATACAAGAAGCTCGTCGATTTGAACTTTGGAGAGGGCAGTCGATGCAGTGGATGTGGAGTCGAGATCGGCCTGGATCTGGGAGAGACGGGCCTCTTCGTCTTCCTTCATACTGTCCACCAGGGAGACCACTTCCTTCGCAAGACCGTCATCAATCTGGCCCGTCGTCTTGTTGGTGTGGATCCTCTTGTACAAATCGTAATCACCCACGGTCTCGCCATCATTTTCTTCCGCCTAGGAAAACACATAAGTTAAAAAAACATTAGAATACAGAAAAAATAAAAATATTTTAAATTTAGAAGAAAAGGAGTTTCAACTTACCAATTTGTCTGCGAGAGTGGGAATAGACTGAGCACCCAAATTGTGCACGAAGATGCCCTTCCCGCCACGATCGCTCTTGCGGTTGGTGGAGTTGGTGTTAGAGATCTCCTTCGTCTCGGTCTTGTTCCAATGGATACACAACTCCTGCCAGACCGTCGTGTTGATCGACTTTGGGACCTTTTAATGAAAAAAATATGAAAAAGTTAAATAGAATGAAAAATATATTAATAAAGTAAAAAAGATAATACCTTATTCTTGAGCCACTTCTGCTTCCACTCATATATTTGTCGTCCATAGTTCTCCATACACTTATGGACGAAGGCGTTACGGATGAACGACGTGTTATCGGGATGCCAGGTGAACTCTTGCTGAAAAAAAACATGGTTAGTAAAAATATAATATTAAAGAAAAAAAAGAAATTTAAAAAAGTTAGAATTCTTACAGCAAACTGACGAAACCACAACTCCTTCTCGTTGTCAGGCATCACCAAGAAGGTTTTGTTTCCCCTCCTGAGGTCGGAGTACATCATCCTGTTGATCCAAGCGCTGATCCCGTTATGGGATCGGTCGAACCTAATATTAGAAACAAATTATTAATAATGAATCAAATTTTTAAAAGAAAGAAAAAAAACTTTCACTTACCAAGTCTGTCTGTGTCCCCTAGGATACTGAGTGAGATAGGGGAGATGCTCACGACCTGGCTTTTGCACCAGCTGTGCAACAGACATCACTCCTGGAGCGACAGGAGGCTCGGGAATTGGTTCTTCTAACCTAACCGCAGGCTGAGGTTCGCTAGTACTACCATATTCATAACCAGTTTCCCCATGATGATACCAAACTTTGTAACTCCGTGTAAACCCTCGAATATATAGATGAGTCCAAACATCTAACTGTTTAATAACCTTCCTATTTTTACAAGTAGAGCAAGGACATCTTAACATCCCGTTTCAGCTTCCGGTTGGTTGAGAGCTTTCCCCATGAATTCCTTTAGACCACTTTCGAATTCTGGCGTAAGCAATCTCGTGTTCGGATCCATATGAGGTCGATCGATCCACGAGCGATGATAATTATAAGAAGACATGTTTTTTTCAATAAGATTCGTGTGTGCAAAATAGAATGAGAGAGGATGAAGATATGGAGTGAATGAAGAGGATGAGGGGTGCTTGTATTTATAGATAAAATCTGCCGACAATTCCTACGAAATTCCCAGGAAATTCCGAGGCACTAGCCGTTGCCGTCGGAATTTCCTCGGAATTTTTGAAATACCACAACGGCTAACTAACGGCTATAATTTCTCATCGAATTTTCCTCGGTTTATTTCGAGAGACTTTTGTCCCTCATAATTTCATCGGAAAATTCCGAGGGAAAGTGTATTCCTCGGAATATCATCGGAATATTCCGAGGAATCAACGTTCCCTCGGAAATTCCTTCAGTATCGCGCTGTTTTCTTGTAGTGGTAGAAAAATTATCAAGACACATATTGCTATTCAAGATTACAAACCTTTTCTGCAATTTTGCAGTGTAGACACGTCTTACTTGCATGTACTCCTCTGTTTTTTTTTTCCTACGCTTTAGATGGCAAGTCTTTAATGGTCAGTTTATAACTTGTTTTTACATGTTCTAGTTTCATCTTAAATGTGCGGCAAGTCTTTAATGGTCAGTTTATAACTTGTTTTTACATGTTCTAGTTTCATCTTAAATGTGCAAGAATATTAGCTATGTGTCTATTTTTTTAATATAAAATTCAAATTTATATTAATACATTTATGTTCTAATTTAAAATGATATTATAATGGATTCGTTTCAAGTCATGAATCAGAATACAGATGTATTGATAACCCTCACACTTTACCTAATATTTATAATTGTCTTTATTTTCATGGTCGTGTACATATATGTTAAAGGTGATAATAAGAGAGTAACTATCATAAGTATATATATATATATATATATATATATATATATATATATATATATATATTGATATAAAAGAGTTCATGTTGATTAATATAAACCAACACATTTCTTTACTTATTACTAAAGATTTGTGCATCATGCTACTATTCATAGCATGTGAAAGGTTCTAATTGGTAACCATGAAAGAAATAAGAAGAAAAAAAAATAATGAGGAAAAAATAAAAGGAATATTTATTACTTATGTTCCTCCCCAAATTTGATAAGGAATAAATATAATTTATAATTCCTTAAAAGTAAAGGAATTTTAATGAATCATAGGTAATAAATATTTCTTGTAAATGGTACAAGTTATAAGGAAAGATAAGAAATTCACTATTCCCGCTCATTCATTCTTTGGCCATCATTTAGAGCCAAAGTACTTTCTAAAACACAAACCAAAAAGTTATTAAAAAGAGAGATTAAGAAAGGTATGAGATTTCTTTTCCATCAAATCAGCAAAAGGAAAAGATTAAAGGAGAAAACATCAAGAGGTAGAATTGCATCCAAGCATGGATCAAGGTTAATGTTTCTACTTTCTTTAGAAATGCGTTAGGAATGAATTAAGGCAAATCTAATTTAGGTTTTAGTGTTGATTTCATAATTGAAATCATAAAAAAATAATTAACATATGATATCAGAACCATCTTAGATTTGATTAATTCATCCTTGAGTGAATTTGTTTGTCACGTGATGCTTGTGAAACGTTGGCGTGAAATTTGAAATTAATTATTATGGTTAAGACAACATTGAAAATGTGTAGTGTCTAATGATGCAATACGGTTAACTATAGTTGTCGTAAAAGGTGTTTTGCATGATTAAATATATTCTTAAAGAAAACAAGTCAGAACGGTTCATATAGGGTTGATGTGCTTGTTTGAATAAAACTATTGAAATCTGGATTTTTATTGTTGTTACCGTAAATGCGCGTTCATAAATTAGTGAATTTCCTTAAATAATTTTTTAGAATATTGTTAATTCATGATGTTTACGTTTGAGTAATAACCATAAAGGAATTGCACTCGTAATTTTAACGTTTGGCATCATGCGATCAAAATATCTACATTAATAATTAAGTTATTCGTGAGGGGAAATTGATAAAAATGACTCAAAACTTGATTTCAAATGCAAAAGTGTACCCTAAATTCAATCAAATGCAAAATTAACCCAAAAGGATAGTGAAAATACAATAAACTTTTTGTGAGCAAACAAAAAAACTGTATTCAATTTTACCAAAATAACTTTTTCGCGTGAGAATACTTTCCTGTAAGTCTCCTACAAAAGACTTCTCTAGAAGTCTTCTTTAAGAAGTCTTCCGTACGTCTTCCGTGAGTCGTCCAGTAGTCTTCCGATAGTTTTCTCTGCGAAGACTTCCATGTACGTATTCTCTGGAAGACTTCTCAAACAATAAATCCTAAAAATAAATTATAAAAGTCATAAAAAATATTTATATAGAGGAAAAATAGAAATCATGTAACCACAAACATTTGTAAATAATGTAAATTTATATCAACTAAAATTGAATTATTTTCAACCTAGATGAATTAATGTAGAATGAATCATGGTATTCATTGGTTTAGGGTTTAGTAACATATGTGATAGTATTGTAGGTAGTTTTAGGCGTAGATTTTGAAATATATCTTCTTAACTTTTTTTTTTGAATTTGACGAATATGTGTTAGTGATCCTCTAATAAGATGATTTTAAACACTATCTAAGTTTATTTTATGTTTAAGGAAGTGTTTTTTGGTTAGTTAATTGATTTAGGGTTTCGGAAGACTTCCAGAAGACTTCACGGGATGTCTTCTAACATATAATGCAGTAGAAGACTTCACGGAAGACTCTACAATTTTACCGCTTGAATTTCAGTGAAAATTAAAATTCCCGCCTAATGGCGAAGTCTTCCGGACGTCTTCCGTGAAGTCGTCCAGTAGTCTTCCGAAAGTCTTCTCTGAGAAGACTTCCATGTACGTATTCTCCAGAAGACTTCCATGTACGTATTCTCCAGAAGACTTCTCAAACAATAAATCCTAAAAATAATTTATAAAAGTCATAAAAAATATTTATATAGAGGAAAAATAGAAATCATGTAACCACAAACATTTGTAGATAATGTAAATTTATATCAACTAAAATTTAATTGTTTTCAACCTAGATGAATTAGTGTAGAATGAGTCATGGTATTCATTGGTTTAGGGTTTAGTAACATATGTGATAGTATTGTAGGTAGTTTTAGGCGTATATTTTTAAATATATCTTCTTAACTTTTTTTTTGAATTTGACGAATATGTGTTAGTGATCCTCTAATAAGATGATTTTAAACACTTTCTAAGTTTATTTTATGTTTAAGGAAGTGTTTTTTGGGTTAGTTAATTGATATAGGGTTTCGGAAGACTTCCGGGATGTCTTCTAAACATATAATGCAGTAGAAGACTTCAAGGGAAGACTTCACGGGAAGACTTCTTACGGAAGACTCCGAGAAGACTTCTCAAAGAAGTCTTCCAAACCAAACTCAAACTTAATTTACCTTCAATTTTGAAATTAACCGTGAAAAAAAAAAACAAAATATATTTAACCTAACCTGATAATTTAACGTACATATAAATAGTAGTTTTTCACTGTTTTTTTTCACTTTTCGGTGTTTTCAGAAAAAAAAGTTGGTTGAAAACCCTAGCCTCCTCTTCTAAGGCGATTACTGTGACGATTTCCGACGAATCTCTTCCGACTACCGGTTC
>CAJHQQ010005406.1:0-17395 GCA_905132885.1 Moricandia moricandioides
TCCTTAGTGATCCGGTCCAATGATCACATCATATGCCACTCTTAAAGGTTGCATCCTTAGCTACAAGCTTCTTCAGGTTCATGCTTCCATTCTTTGGTGCTTTCCATGATCACATCAGTTGATGGACCCTTTGAGATCATCCACAAGATCAATGACAATGCCTACAAGCTTGATCTCCAAGGTAAGTATGATGTATCAAATAGCTTCAATGTCACTGACTTGGCTCCTTTTGCTGTAGATGAACCTGATTTGAGGATAAATCCTTTTCAAGAGGGAGGGGATGATGTGATCATGGCCGGATCACTAAGGAGAACAAGGAGAGTCTAGATGAGCCACATGAAGCCACATTGCACCAACAACTTGGTGATGATGCTCTAGCCATTCCTGAAGGTCCCATGACTCGTTCCAGAGTCAAGAAGCTTAAGGAGAATGTTGTTGGACTACTCACTTCACATCCACAACAAGAAAGTCTTGGACAAGGTCTGATCCGAGATGTCTTGATCACCATTCAAGCCATCTCTACATCAAACTGAGTTAGTGTCTAGGCAAGACATGGGGTGCGTGCTCTTTTCCTTGCTTTTGGTTTTGTCCCATGAGGTTTTCCGGAGGAAGGTTTTTAACGAGGCCACAACTTGTCTTCACATCACTTAGGCTCTATTCTCGGTCCAAGGCTAAATGAAGTTACCTTTTTATTTCATTTTAAACTTATGTTAAACTTAGACTATAGTTTTCTTTCTTTCCTTTTTTGGTTTATTGTCGAAACCCTAGAGAGTGTGTTCTCTGGTTTCTTATTTAAAGGGTTCTCTACACCCTCTTGTAATCATCCAACTTTTCAATAACAAGTATCATTCATTCTTGACGGCTCTCTCTCTAGAAAGTGTCGAGTTCTGGTGTGTAGTATCCAGAGATCTAAGGGTGTTTAGTTTGGTGTGTCATATCCAAGTTATTCATCTAGGAGTATCAAGAGATCATCCATCCCTCTTGTGTCACCATTCAATCCACACGCCTTGAAGAACTTGAGTCTCTGATTCGTTCTTGCAAGGATCTATCCATTCCCATCAACCAAAGAGCATCCTAGGGACGCATCATGAAGTTGAATCAATATCATTTGACTTATGATGAAGAAGTTATCCCACTTTTAACCAAAGTGATTCCAGTTTGCCCTGTTTGGAGATTTGGGAATTTATTCTTGATACTAATAAAATCAGAATGAATCACGACGTAAGAAGCTTGATTTGGACTCATCAATCAGTGTAGAATCATCCTAAAGTTGAATCAATATCATTGGACTTATTATGAACAAGTTATCCCACTTTTAACCGTAGTGATTCCAGTTTACCCTGTTTGGAGATTTGGCAATTTATTCTTGATAAAAATAAAACCAGAATGAATCATGATGTAAGAAACTTGATCTGGACTCATAAATCAGTTTAGAATCATCCTGAAGTTGAATCAATATCATTGGACTTATGATGAAGAAGTTATTCCACTTTTAACCGAAGTGATTCCAGTTTGTCCTATTTGGAGATTTGGGAATTTATTTTTGATACTAATAAAACCATAATGAATCACGATGTAAGAAGCTTGATTTGGACTCAATAATCAGTGTAGAATCACCCTGAAGTTGAATCAATATCATTGGAGTTATGATGAAGAAGTTATCCCACTTTTAACCGAAGTGATTCCAGTTTGCCCTGTTTGGAGATTTGGCAATTTCTTCTTGATACAAATAAAACCAGAATGAATCATGATGTAAGAAACTTGATTTGGACTCATTAGTAAGTGTAGAATCACCCTGAAGTTGAATAAATATCATTGGAGTTATGATGAAGAAGTTATCCCACTTTTTACCGAAATGATTCCAGTTTGCCCTGTTTGGAGATTTGACAATTTCTTCTTGATACTAATAAAACCAGAATGAATCACGATGTAAGAAGCTTGATATGGACTCATAAATCAGTGTCGAATCACCCTGAAGTTGACTCAAGATCATAGGAGTTATGATGAAGAAGTTATCCCACTTTTAACCGTAGTGATTCAAGTTTACCATGTTTGGAGATTTGGCAATTTCTTCTTGATAAAAATAAAACCAGAATAAATTACGATGTAAGAAACTTGATCTGGACTCATAAATCAGTTTAGAATTATCCTGAAGTTGAATCAATATCATTTGACTTATGATGAAGAAGTTATCCCACTTTTAACCGAAGTGATTCCAGTTTGTCCTGTTTGGAGATTTGGGAATTTATTCTTGATACTAAAAAAAACAGAATGAATCACGATGTAAGAAGCTTGATTTGGACTCATTAATCAGTGTAGAATCACCCTGAAGTTGAATCAATATCATTGGAGTTATGATGAAGAAGTTATCCCACTTTTAACCGAAGTGATTCCAGTTTGCCCTGTTTGGAGATTTGGCAATTTCTTCTTGATACAAATAAAACCAGAATGAATCACGATGTAAGAAACTTGATCTGGGCTCATAAATCAGTTTAGAATCATCCTGAAGTTGAATCAATATCATTGGACGTATGATGAAGAAGTTATCCCATTTTTAACCGTAGTGATTCCAGTTTGCCCTGTTTGGAGATTTGGCAATTTATTCTTGATAAAAATAAAACCAGAATGAATCATGATGTAAGAAACTTGATCTGGACTCATAAATCAGTTTAGAATCATCCTGAAGTTGAATCAATATCATTGGACTTATGATGAAGAAGTTATCCCACTTTTAACCGAAGTGATTCCAGTTTGTCCTGTTTGGAGATTTGGGAATTTATTCTTGATAATAATAAAACCAGAATGAATCACGGTGTGAGAAGCTTGATTTAGACTCATTAATCAGTGTAGAATCACCCTGAAGTTGATCAATATCATTGGAGTTATGATGAAGAAGTTATCCCACTTTTAACCGAAGTGATTCCAGTTTGCCCTGTTTAGAGATTTGGCAATTTCTTCTTGATACAAATAAAACCAGAATGAATCACGATGTAAGAAACTTGATCTGGGCTCATAAATCAGTTTAGAATCATCCTGAAGTTGAATCAATATCATTGGACTTATGATGAAGAAGTTATCCCACTTTCAACCGAAGTGATTCTAGTTTGCCCTGTTTGGAGATTTGGGAATTTATTCTTGCTACTACTAAAACCAGAATGAATCACGATGCAAGAAGATTGATTTGGACTCATTAATCAGTTTAGAATCACCCTGAAGTTGAATCAATATCATTGGAGTTATGATGAAGAAGTTATCCCACTTTTAACCGAAGTGATTCCAGTTTGTCCTGTTTGGAGATTTGACAATTTTTTCTTGATACAAATAAAACCAGAATGAATCACGATGTGAGAAACTTGATCTGGAATCATAAATCAGTTTAGAATCATCCTGAAGTTGAATCAATATCATTTGACTTATGATGAAGAAGTTATCCCACTTTTAACCGAAGTGATTCCAGTTTGCCCTGTTTGAAGATTTGAGAATTTATTCTTGATACTAATAAGATCAGAATGAATCACGATGTAAGAAGCTTGATTTGGACTCATTAATCAGTGTAGAATCACCCTGAAGTTGAATCAATATCATTGGAGTTATGATGAAGAAGTTATCCCACTTTTAACCGAAGTGATTCCAATTTGCCCTGTTTGGATATTTGGCAATTTCTTCTTGATAAAAATAAAACCAGAATGAATCACGATGTAAGAAACTTGATCTAGGATCATAAATCAGATTAGAATCATCCTGAAGTTGAATCAATATCATTGGACTTATGATGAAGAAGTTATCCCACTTTCAACCGAAGTGATTCTAGTTTGCCCTGTTTGGAGATTTGAGAATTTATTCTTGATACTAATAAAACCAGAATGAATCACGATGCAAGAAGCTTGATTTGGACTCATTAATCAGTTTAGAATCACCTTGAAGTTGAATCAATATCATTGGAGTTATGATGAAGAAGTTATCCCACTTTTAACCGAAGTGATTCCAGTTTGTCCTGTTTGGAGATTTGACAATTTCTTCTTGATACAAATAAAACCAGAATGAATCACGATGTAAGAAACTTGATCTGGACTCATAAATAAGTTTAGAATCATCTGGAAGTTGAATCAATATCATTGGACTTATGATGAAGAAGTTATCTCACTTTTAACCGAAGTGATTCTAGTTTGCCCTGTTTGGAGATTTGGGAATTTATTCTTGATACTAATCAAACCAGAATCAATCACGATGTAAGAAGCTTGATTTGGACTCATAAATCAGTGTCGAATAACCCTGAAGTTGACTCAAGATCATAGGAGTTATGATGAAGAAGTTATCCCACTTTTAACCGTAGTGATTCCAGTTTACCCTGTTTGGAGATTTGGCAATTTCTTCTTGATAAAAATAAAACCAGAATGAATCACGATGTAAGAAACTTGATCTGGACTCATAAATCAGTTTAGAATCATCCTGAAGTTGAATCAATATCATTGCACTTATGATGAAGAAGTTATCCCACTTTTAACCGAAGTAATTCCAGTTTGTCCTGTTTGGAGATTTGGGAATTTATTCTTGATACTAATAAAACTAGAATGAATCACGATGTAAGAATCTTGATTTGGACTCATTAGTCAGTGTAGAATCACCCTGAAGTTCAATCAATATCATTGGAGTTATGATGAAGAAGTTATCCCAATTTTAACCGAAGTGATTCCAGTTTCCCTGTTTAGAGATTTGGTAATTTCTTCTTGATACTAATAAAAACAGAATGAATCACGATGTAAGAAGCTTGATTTGGACTCATTAATCAGTGTAGAATCATCCTGAAGTTGAATCAATATCATTTGACTTATGATGAAGAAGTTATCCCACTTTTAAACGAAGTGATTCCAGTTTGTCCTGTTTGGAGATTTGGGAACTTATTCTTGATACTAATAAAACCAGAATGAATCACGATGTAAGAAGCTTGATTTGGACTCATTAATAAGTGTAGAATCACCCTGAAGTTGAATCAATATCATTGGAGTTATGATGAAGAAGTTATCCCACTTTTAACCGAAATGATTTCAGTTTGCCATGTTTGGAGATTTGACACTTTCTTCTCGATACTAATAAAACCAGAATGAATCACGATGTAAGAAGCTTGATATGGACTCATAAATCAGTGTCGAATCACCCTGAAGTTGACTCAAGATCATAGGAGTTATGATGAAGAAGTTATCCCACTTTTAACCGTAGTGATTCCAGTTTACCATGTTTGGAGATTTGGCAATTTCTTCTTGATAAAAATAAAACCAGAATGAATCACGATGTAAGAAACTTGATTTGGACTCATAAATCAGTTTAGAATTATCCTGAAGTTGAATCAATATCATTTGACTTATGATGAAGAAGTTATCCCACTTTTAACCGAAGTGATTCCAGTTTGTCATGTTTGGAGATTTGGGAATTTATTCTTGATACTAATAAAACCAGAATGAAACTTGATCTGGACTCATAAATCAGTTTAGAATCATCTGAAGTTGAATCAATATCATTGGAGTTATGATGAAGAAGTTATCCCACTTTTAACCGAAGTGATTCCAGTTTGTCCTGTTTGGAGATTTGGCAATTTTTTCTTGATACTAATAAAACCAGAATGTATCACGATGTAAGAAGCTTGATTTGGATTCATAAATCAGTGTTGAAGAACCCTGAAGTTGACTCAAGATCATAGGAGTTATGATGAAGAAGTTATCCCACTTTTAACCGTAGTGATTCCAGTTTACCCTGTTTGGAGATTTGCCAATTTCTTCTTGATAAAAATAAAACCAGAATGAATCACGATGTAAGAAACTTGATCTGGACTCATAAATCAGTTTAGAATCATCGTGAAGTTGAATCAATATCATTGGACTTATGATGAAGAAGTTATCCCACTTTTAACCGAAGTGATTCCAGTTTGTCATGTTTGGAGATTTGGGAATTTATTCTTGATACTAATAAAACCAGAATGAAACCTGATCTGGACTCATAAATCAGTTTAGAATCATCTGAAGTTGAATCAATATCATTGGACTTATGATGAAGAAGTTATCCCACTTTTAACCGAAGTGATTCCAGTTTGTCCTGTTTGGAGATTTGGGAATTTATTCTTGATACTAATAAAACCAGAATGAATCACGATGTAAGAAGCTTGATTTGGACTTATTAATCAGTGTAGAATCACCCTGAAGTTGAATCAATATCATTGGAGTTATGATGAAGAAGTTATCCCACTTTTAACCGAAGTGATTCCAGTTTGCCCTGTTAGGAGATTTAGGAATTTATTCTTGATACTAATAAAACCAGAAAGAAAAACGATGTAAGAAGCTTGATTTGGACTCATTAATAAGTGTAGAATCACCCTGAAGTTGAATCAATATCATTGGAGTTATGATGAAGAAGTTATCCCACTTTTAACCGAAATGATTCCAGTTTACCCTGTTTGGAGATTTGGCAATTTCTTCTTGATACTAATAAAACCAGAATGAATCACGATGTAAGAAGCTTGATATGGACTCATAAATCAGTGTTGAATCACCCTGAAGTTGACTCAATATCATAGGAGTTATGATGAAGAAGTTATCCCACTTTTAACCGTAGTGATTCCAGTTTACCCTGTTTGGAGATTTGGCAATTTCTTCTTGATAAAAATAAAACCAGAATGAATCACGATGTAAGAAACTTGATCTGGACTCATAAATCAGTTTAGAATCATCCTGAAGTTGAATCAATATCATTGCACTTATGATGAAGAAGTTATCCCACTTTTAACCGAAGTAATTCCAGTTTGTCCTGTTTGGAGATTTGGGAATTTATTCTTGATACTAATAAAACTAGAATGAATCATGATGTAAGAAGCTTGATTTGGACTCATTAGTCAGTGTAGAATCACCCTGAAGTTCAATCAATATCATTGGAGTTATGATGAAGAAGTTATCCCAATTTTAACCGAAGTGATTCCAGTTTTCCTGTTTGGAGATTTGGCAATTTCTTCTTGATACTAATAAAAACAGAATGAATCACGATGTAAGAAGCTTGATTTGGACTCATTAATCAGTGTATAATCATCCTGAAGTTGAATCAATATCATTTGACTTATGATGAAGAAGTTATCCCACTTTTAAACGAAGTGATTCCAGTTTGTCCTGTTTGGAGATTTGGGAACTTATTCTTGATACTAATAAAACCAGAATGAATCACGATGTAAGAAGATTGATTTGGACTCATTAATAAGTGTAGAATCACCCTGAAGTTGAATCAATATCATTGGAGTTATGATGAAGAAGTTATCCCACTTTTAACCGAAATGATTTCAGTTTGCCCTGTTTGGAGATTTGACAATTTCTTCTTGATACTAATAAAACCAGAATGAATCACGATGTAAGAAGCTTGATATGGACTCATAAATCAGTGTCGAATCACCCTGAAGTTGACTCAAGATCATAGGAGTTATGATGAAGAAGTTATCCCACTTTTAACCGTAGTGATTCCAGTTTACCATGTTTGGAGATTTGGCAATTTCTTCTTGATACAAATAAAACCAGAATGAATCACGATGTAAGAAACTTGATTTGGACTCATAAATCAGTTTAGAATCATCCTGAAGTTGAATCAATATCATTGGACTTATGATGAAGAAGTTATCCCACTTTTAACCGAAGTGATTCCAGTTTGCCCTGTTTGGAGATTTGGGAATTTATTCTTGATACTAATAAAACTAGAATGAATCACGATGTAAGAAGCTTGATTTGGACTCATTAATCAGTGTAGAATCACCCTGAAGTTGAATCAATATCATTGGAGTTATGATGAAGAAGTTATCCCAATTTTAACCGAAGTGATTCCAGTTTGCCCTGTTTGGAGATTTGGCAATTTCTTCTTGATACTAATAAAACCAGAATGAATCACGATGTAAGAAGCTTGATTTGGACTCATAAATCAGTGTATAATCATCCTGAAGTTGAATCAATATCATTTGACTTATGATGAAGAAGTTATCCCACTTTTAACCGAAGTGATTCCAGTTTGTCCTGTTTGGAGATTTGGGAACTTATTCTTGATACTAATAAAACCAGAATGAATCACGATGTAAGAAGATTGATTTGGACTCATTAATAAGTGTAGAATCACCCTGAAGTTGAATCAATATCATTGGAGTTATGATGAAGAAGTTATCCCACTTTTAACCGAAATGATTTCAGTTTGCCCTGTTTGGAGATTTGACAATTTCTTCTTGATACTAATAAAACCAGAATGAATCACGATGTAAGAAGCTTGATATGGACGCATAAATCAGTGTCGAATCACCCTGAAGTTGACTTAAGATCATAGGAGTTATGATGAAGAAGTTATCCCACTTTTAACCGTAGTGATTCCAGTTTACCATGTTTGGAGATTTGGCAATTTCTTCTTGATATAAATAAAACCAGAATGAATCACGATGTAAGAAACTTGATTTGGACTCATAAATCAGTTTAGAATTATCCTGAAGTTGAATCAATATCATTTGACTTATGATGAAGAAGTTATCCAACTTTTAACCGAAGTGATTCCAGTTTGCCCTGTTTGGAGATTTGGGAATTTATTCTTGATACTAATAAAATCAGATTGAATCACGATGTAAGAAGCTTGATTTGGACTCATTAATCAGCGTAGAATCACCCTGAAGTTTAATCAATATCATTGGAGTTATGATGAAGAAGTTATCCCACTTTTAACCGAAGTGATTCCAGTTTGCCCTGTTTGGAGATTTGGCAATTTCTTCTTGATACAAATAAAACCAGAATGAATCACGATGTAAGAAACTTTATCTGGGCTCATAAATCAGTTTAGAATCATCCTGAAGTTGAATCAATATCATTGGACTTATGATGAAGAAGTTATCCCACTTTCAACCGAAGTGATTCTAGTTTGCCCTGTTTAGAGATTTGGGAATTTATTCTTGATACTAAAAAAAAAAGAATGAATCACGATGCAAGAAGATTGATTTGGACCCATTTATCAGTTTAGAATCACCCTGAAGTTGAATCAATATCATTGGAGTTATGATGAAGAAGTTATCCCACTTTTAACCGAAGTGATTCCAGTTTGTCCTGTTTGGAGATTTGGCAATTTTTTCTTGATACAAATAAAACCAGAATGAATCACGATGTGAGAAACTTGATCTGGAATCATAAATCAGTTTAGAATCATCCTGAAGTTGAATCAATATCATTTGACTTATGATGAAGAAGTTATCCCACTTTTTACCGAAGTGATTCCAGTTTGCCCTGTTTGAAGATTTGAGAATTTATTCTTGATACTAATAAAATCAGAATGAATCACGATGTAATAAGCTTGATTTGGACTCATTAATCAGTGTAGAATCACCCTGAAGTTGAATCAATATCATTGGAGTTATGATGAAGAAGTTATCCCACTTTTAACCGAAGTGATTCCAATTTGCCCTGTTTGGAGATTTGACAATTTCTTCTTGATACAAATAAAACCAGAATGAATCACGATGTAAGAAACTTGATCTGGGCTCATAAATTAGTTTAGAATCATCCTGAAGTTGAATCAATATCATTGGACTTATGATGAAGAAGTTATCCCACTTTTAACCGAAGTGATTCTAGTTTGTCCTGTTTGGAGATTTGGGAATTTATTCTTGATACTAATAAAACCAGAATGAATCACGATGCAAGAAGTTTGATTTGGACTCATTAATCAGTTTAGAATCATCCTGAAGTTGAATCAATATCATTGGACTTATGATGAAGAAGTTATCTCACTTTTAACCGAAGTGATTCCAGTTTGCCATGTTTGGAGATTTGGGAATTTATTCTTGATACTAATAAAACCAGAATGTATCACGATGTAAGAGGCTTGATTTGGACTCATAAATCAGTGTCGAATAACCCTGAAGTTGACTCAAGATCATAGGAGTTATGATGAAGAAGTTATCCCACTTTTAACCGTAGTGATTCCAGTTTACCCTATTTGGAGATTTGCCAATTTCTTCTTGATAAAAATAAAACCAGAATGAATCGAGATGTAAGAAACTTGATCTGGACTCATAAATCAGTTTAGAATCATCGTGAAGTTGAATCAATATCATTGGACTTATGATGAAGAAGTTATCCCACTTTTAACCGAAGTGATTCCAGTTTGTCATGTTTGGAGATTTGGGAATTTATTCTTGATACTAATAAAACCAGAATGAAACTTGATCTGGACTCATAAATCAGTTTAGAATCATCTGAAGTTGAATCAATATCATTGGACTTATGATGAAGAAGTTATCCCACTTTTAACCGAAGTGATTCCAGTTTGTCCTGTTTGGAGATTTGGGAATTTATTCTTGATACTAATAAAACCAGAATGAATCACGATGTAAGAAGATTGATTTGGACTTATTAATCAGTGTAGAATCACCCTGAAGTTGAATCAATATCATTGGAGTTATGATGAAGAAGTTATCCCACTTTTAACCGAAGTGATTCCAGTTTGCCCTGTTAGGAGATTTAGGAATTTATTCTTGATACTAATAAAACCAGAAAGAAAAACGATGTAAGAAGCTTGATTTGGACTCATTAATAAGTGTAGAATCACCCTGAAGTTGAATCAATATCATTGGAGTTATGATGAAGAAGTTATCCCACTTTTAACCGAAATGATTCCAGTTTACCCTGTTTGGAGATTTGGCAATTTCTTCTTGATACTAATAAAACCAGAATGAATCACAATGTAAGAAGCTTGATATGGACTCATAAATCAGTGTTGAATCACCCTGAAGTTGACTCAATATCATAGGAGTTATGATGAAGAAGTTATCCCACTTTTAACCGTAGTGATTCCAGTTTACCCTGTTTGGAGATTTGGCAATTTCTTCTTGATAAAAATAAAACCAGAATGAATCACGATGTAAGAAACTTGATCTGGACTCATAAATCAGTTTAGAATCATCCTGAAGTTGAATCAATATCATTGCACTTATGATGAAGAAGTTATCCCACTTTTAACCGAAGTAATTCCAGTTTGTCCTGTTTGGAGATTTGGGAATTTATTCTTGATACTAATAAAACTAGAATGAATCACGATGTAAGAATCTTGATTTGGACTCATTAGTCAGTGTAGAATCACCCTGAAGTTCAATCAATATCATTGGAGTTATGATGAAGAAGTTATCCCAATTTTAACCGAAGTGATTCCAATTTTCCTGTTTGGAGATTTGGCAATTTCTTCTTGATACTAATAAAAACAGAATGAATCACGATGTAAGAAGCTTGATTTGGACTCATTAATCAGTGTAGAATCATCCTGAAGTTGAATCAATATCATTTGACTTATGATGAAGAAGTTATCCCACTTTTAAACGAAGTGATTCCAGTTTGTCCTGTTTGGAGATTTGGGAACTTATTCTTGATACTAATAAAACCAGAATGAATCACGATGTAAGAAGATTGATTTGGACTCATTAATAAGTGTAGAATCACCCTGAAGTTGAATCAATATCATTGGAGTTATGATGAAGAAGTTATCCCACTTTTAACCGAAATGATTTCAGTTTGCCCTGTTTGGAGATTTGACACTTTCTTCTCGATACTAATAAAACCAGAATGAATCACGATGTAAGAAGCTTGATATGGACTCATAAATCAGTGTCGAATCACCCTGAAGTTGACTCAAGATCATAGGAGTTATGATGAAGAAGTTATCCCACTTTTAACCGTAGTGATTCCAGTTTACCATGTTTGGAGATTTGGCAATTTCTTCTTGATAAAAATAAAACCAGAATGAATCACGATGTAAGAAACTTGATTTGGACTCATAAATCAGTTTAGAATTATCCTGAAGTTGAGTCAATATCATTTGACTTATGATGAAGAAGTTATCCAACTTTTAACCGAAGTGATTCCAGTTTGCCCTGTTTGGAGATTTGGGAATTTATTCTTGATACTAATAAAATCAGATTGAATCACGATGTAAGAAGCTTGATTTGGACTCATTAATCAGCGTAGAATCACCCTGAAGTTTAATCAATATCATTGGAGTTATGATGAAGAAGTTATCCCACTTTTAACCGAAGTGATTCCAGTTTGCCCAGTTTGGAGATTTGGCAATTTCTTCTTGATACAAATAAAACCAGAATGAATCACGATGTAAGAAACTTGATCTGGGCTCATAAATTAGTTTAGAATCATCCTGAAGTTGAATCAATATCATTGGACTTATGATGAAGAAGTTATCCCACTTTCAACCGAAGTGATTCTAGTTTGCCCTGTTTAGAGATTTGGGAATTTATTCTTGATACTAAAAAAAAAAGAATGAATCACGATGCAAGAAGATTGATTTGGACCCATTTATCAGTTTAGAATCACCCTGAAGTTGAATCAATATCATTGGAGTTATGATGAAGAAGTTATCCCACTTTTAACCGAAGTGATTCCAGTTTGTCCTGTTTGGAGATTTGGCAATTTTTTCTTGATACAAATAAAACCAGAATGTATCACGATGTAAGAAGCTTGATTTGGACTCATAAATCAGTGTCGAAGAACCCTGAAGTTGAATCAATATCATTTGACTTATGATGAAGAAGTTATCCCACTTTTTACCGAAGTGATTCCAGTTTGCCCTGTTTGAAGATTTGAGAATTTATTCTTGATACTAATAAAATCAGAATGAATCACGATGTAATAAGCTTGATTTGGACTCATTAATCAGTGTAGAATCACCCTGAAGTTGAATCAATATCATTGGAGTTATGATGAAGAAGTTATCCCACTTTTAACCGAAGTGATTCCAATTTGCCCTGTTTGGAGATTTGACAATTTCTTCTTGATACAAATAAAACCAGAATGAATCACGATGTAAGAAACTTGATCTGGGCTCATAAAGTAGTTTAGAATCATCCTGAAGTTGAATCAATATCATTGGACTTATGATGAAGAAGTTATCCCACTTTTAACCGAAGTGATTCTAGTTTGTCCTGTTTGGAGATTTGGGAATTTATTCTTGATACTAATAAAACCAGAATGAATCACGATGCAAGAAGTTTGATTTGGACTCATTAATCAGTTTAGAATCATCCTGAAGTTGAATCAATATCATTGGACTTATGATGAAGAAGTTATCTCACTTTTAACCGAAGTGATTCCAGTTTGCCATGTTTGGAGATTTGGGAATTTATTCTTGATACTAATAAAACCAGAATGTATCACGATGTAAGAAACTTGATCTGGGCTCATAAATCAGTTTAGAATCATCCTGAAGTTGAATCAGTATCATTTGACTTATGATGAAGAAGTTATCCCACTTTTAACCGAAGTGATTCCAGTTTGTGCTGTTTGGAGATTTGGGAATTTATTCTTGATAAAAATAAAATCAGAATGAATCACGATGTAAGAAGCTTGATCTGGACTCATTAATCAGTGTAGAATCACCCTGAAGTTGAATCAATATCATTGGAGTTATGATGAAGAAGTTATCCCACTTTTAACCGAAGTGATTCCAGTTTGTCATGTTTGGAGATTTGGGAATTTATTCTTGATACTAATAAAACCAGAATGAAACTTGATCTGGACTCATAAATCAGTTTAGAATCATCTGAATTTGAATCAATATCATTGGACTTATGATGAAGAAGTTATCCCACTTTTAACCGAAGTGATTCCAGTTTGTCCTGTTTGGAGATTTGGGAATTTATTCTTGATACTAATAAAACCAGAATGAATCACGATGTAAGAAGCTTGATTTGGACTTATTAATCAGTGTAGAATCACCCTGAAGTTGAATCAATATCATTGGAGTTATGATGAAGAAGTTATCCCACTTTTAACCGAAGTGATTCCAGTTTGCCCTGTTAGGAGATTTAGGAATTTATTCTTGATACTAATAAAACAAGAATGAAAAACGATGTAAGAAGCTTGATTTGGACTCATTAATAAGTGTAGAATCACCCTGAAGTTGAATCAATATCATTGGAGTTATGATGAAGAAGTTATCCCACTTTTAACCGAAATGATTCCAGTTTACCCTGTTTGGAGATTTGGCAATTTCTTCTTGATACAAATAAAACCAGAATGTATCACGATGTAAGAAACTTGATCTGGGCTCATAAATCAGTTTAGAATCATCCTGAAGTTGAATCAATATCATTTGACTTATGATGAAGAAGTTATCCCACTTTTAACCGAAGTGATTCCAGTTTGTCCTGTTTGGAGATTTGGGAATTTATTCTTGATACTAATAAAACCAGAATGAATCACGATGAAAGAAGCTTGATTTAGACTCATAAATCAGTGTAGAATCATCCTAAAGTTGAATCAATATCATTAGACTTATGATGAAGAAGTTATCCCACTTTTAACCGTAGTGATTCCCGTTTATCCTGTTTGGAGATTTGGTAATTTCTTCTTGATAAAAATAAAACCAGAATGAATCACGATGTAAGAACCTTGATCTGGACTCATAAATCAGTTTAGAATCATCCTGAAGTTGAATCAATATCATTGGACTTATGATGAAGAAGTTATCCCACTTTTAACCGAAGTGATTCCAGTTTGTCTTGTTTGGAGATTTGGGAATTTATTCTTGATACGAATAAAACCAGAATGAATCACGATGTAAGAAACTTGATTTGGACTCATTAATCAGTGTATAATCACCCTGAAGTTGAATCAATATCATTGGAGTTATGATGAAGAAGTTATCCCACTTTTAATCGAAGTGATTCCATTTTGTCCTTTTTGGAGATTTGGCAATTTCTTCTTGATACAAATAAAACCACAATGAATCACGATGAAAGAAACTTTATCTGGACTCATAAATAAGTTTAGAATCATCCTGAAGTGGAATCAATATCATTGGACTTATGATGAAGAAGTTATCCCACTTTTAACCGAAGTGATTCCAGTTTGTCCTGTTTGGAGATTTGGCAATTTCTTCTTGATACAAATAAAACCAGAATGAATCACGATTTAAGAAACTTGATCTGGGCTCATAAATCAGTTTAGAATCATCCTGAAGTTGAATCAATATCATTGGACTTATGATGAAGAAGTTATCCCACTTTTAACCGAAGTGATTCTAGTTTGCCCTGTTTGGTGATTTGGGAATTTATTCTTGATACTAATAAAACCAGAATGAATAACGATGCAAGAAGCTTGATTTGGACTCACTAATCAGTTTAGAATCACCCTGAAGTTGAATCAATATCATTGGAGTTATGATGATGAAGTTATCCCACTTTTAACCGAAGTGATTCCAGTTTTTCCTGTTTGGAGATTTGGGAATTTCTTCTTGATACAAATAAAACCAGAATGAATCACGATGTAAGAAACTTGATCTGGGCTCATAAATCAGTTTAGAATCATCCTGAAGTTGAATCAGTATCATTTGACTTATGATGAAGAAGTTATCCCACTTTTAAACGAAGTGATTCCAGTTTGTCCTGTTTGGAGATTTGGGAATTTATTCTTGATACTAATAAAATCAGAATGAATCACGATGTAAGAAGCTTGATTTGGACTCATTAATCAGTGTAGAATCACCCTGAAGTTGAATCAATATCATTGGAGTTATGATGAAGAAGTTATCCCACTTTTAACCGAAGTGATTCCAGTTTGCCCTGTTTGGAGATTTGGCAATTTCTTCTTGATACAAATAAAACCAGAATGAATCACGATGTAAGAAACTTGATCTGGGCTCATAAATCAGTTTAGAATCATTCTGAAGTTGAATCAATATCATTGGTCATGCGTCCCTAGGATGCTCTTTGGTTGATGGGATGATGGATAGATCCTTGCAAGAACGAATCAGAGACTCAAGTCCTTCAAGGCGTGTGGAATGAATGGTGACACAAGAGGGATGAATGATCTCTTGATACTCCTAGATGAATAACTTGGATATGACACACCAAACTAAACACCCTTAGATCTCTGGATACTACACACCAGAACTCGACACTTTCTAGAGAGAGAGCCGTCAAGAATGAATGATACTTGTTATTGAAAAGTTGGATGATTACAAGAGGGTGTAGAGAACCCTTTAAATAAGAAACCAGAGAACACACTCTCTAGGGTTTCGACAATAAACCAAAAAAGGAAAGAAAGAAAACTATAGTCTAAGTTTAACATAAGTTTAAAATGAAATAAAAAGGTAACTTCATTTAGCCTTGGACCGAGAATAGAGCCTAAGTGATGTGAAGACAAGTTGTGGCCTCGTTAAAAACCTTCCTCCGGAAAACCTCATGGGACAAAACCAAAAGCAAGGAAAAGAGCACGCACCCCATGTCTTGCCTAGACACTAACTCAGTTTGATGTAGAGATGGCTTGAATGGTGATCAAGACATCTCGGATCAGACCTTGTCCAAGACTTTCTTGTTGTGGATGTGAAGTGAGTAGTCCAACAACATTCTCCTTAAGCTTCTTGACTCTGGAACGAGTCATGGGACCTTCAGGAATGGCTAGAGCATCATCACCAAGTTGTTGGTGCAATGTGGCTTCATGTGGCTCATCTAGACTCTCCTTGTTCTCCTTAGTGATCCGGCCATGATCACATCATCCCCTCCCTCTTGAAAAGGATTTATCCTCAAATCAGGTTCATCTACAGCAAAAGGAGCCAAGTCAGTGACATTGAAGCTATTTGATACATCATACTTACCTTGGAGATCAAGCTTGTAGGCATTATCATTGATCTTGTGGATGATCTCAAAGGGTCCATCAACTCTTGGCATCAGCTTGGACTTCCTCTCGTTGGGGAACCTATCCTTCCGCAGGTGCAACCAAACTTGGTCACCAACTTCAAAGGTCCTCACACGTCTCCCCTTGTTTGCTTGCTTCTCATAAAGCTTGGTCTTCTGCTCAATGTTCTGTCTAGCCTTCTCATGAATCTGTTGGACCATCTCTGCTTTCTTCTTGCCATCTAGACTTGTCCTTTCACACTCAGGTAAAGGCATTAGATCCAAAGGAGAGGTGGGATTCAACCCATAAACAATTTCAAAAGGTGAATACTTAGAAGCAGAATGCATAGCATGATTGTATGCAAATTCACAATGTGGTAAGTATTCTTCCCATGTCCTTAAGTTCTTTCTAATGAATGCACGCAGGAGTGTTCCTAAAGTCCTATTAACTACCTCAGTTTGTCCATCAGTTTGTGGATGACATGTAGTAGAAAACAATAGCTTAGTGCCTAGCTTAGACCAAAGTGTCTTCCAGAAGTAACTAAGAAACTTAGTGTCCCTATCAGAAACTATGGTTCTAGGCATGCCATGCAAACGTACAACCTCCTTAAAGAACAAGTTAGCTACATGTAATGCATCATCAGTCTTGTGACATGCTATGAAATGTGCGATCTTAGAGAACCTATCAACAACAACAAAGATAGAATCCTTTCCAGTTCTAGTTCTAGG
>CAJHQQ010005407.1:0-17388 GCA_905132885.1 Moricandia moricandioides
ACTTGTTGTCCTTCTGGAATGGTTAGACTCCTTAGGATAAGGTGTCTTCTCCTCCTTGGTGTTTGTGTAACCGGTTAGAGCCATACTGATTGCGTGAGTGTCCCCTCCTCTTGAGTTGTTGCTCAACAAGAATAGCCTTGTGTAGCATCTCTTCAAGCTCCACATAATGTTGCATCTCAACATTGTCTTGTATCTCTCGGTTTAAACCACAAAGGAACCTTGACATGGTTGCTTCTCTATCCTCTTGATATGTTAGCCCTCAGCATGAGTAACTCCATCTCCTGGTAATACTCCTCCACTGATCTTGAACCTTGGGTAAGTTTCCTCAGCCGGTGGTGCAAGTCTCTAAGGTAATGGCTTGGAACAAACCTCTTGCGCATGATTGACTTCATCTCTGTCCAAGTCTCTACTGGCTCCTCTCCATTCCTCCTACGAGTGGTGAGGTACTGATCCCACCAACTCAAAGCATAGTCATAGAACTCAGTGGCAGCAATCTGAATCTTCTTGTGGTTTGTGTACTGCTTGCACTGAAAGACTAGCTCAATCTTCTTCTCCCACTCAAGATAGGCATCCGGATCAGCTTTGCCATGGAATGGGGGTATCTTGATCTTCAAACCAGCAAGTTCATCTCCCTGGTTCATTCTCCTCTCTTGGACACGCCTAGGTCTTCTTGAGGATGAGCTGAAGTGTTCATACTCTTCATCAGTCTCCTCATAACCATCATGTTCTTGGCGAGTTGCTTGGCGAGTTGTTTGAGGTCTTTCTTCTCTCCTAGTCTCTTGGTTTGGCAAGTGGCTAATAGCTCTCCTGATGTCTTCTCTAAGCTCTCTCCTGATGTCATTGAGATTGGTCCTCATCATCTCGGTCATGGTTGGCACCATACTCTGGTTGAGTTGATTTGTCATAGCTTCCATGAGGAGTTTGTTCCTCCGGACGAGTTCAGCCTCTTCTTCAGACTCGGACACCATGTTTCCTGCTCAAAGGTAAACACAATAACCAGTAAAAGGATTCTAGGTAACAAGACAAGCAAAAAGGAAAAAGAAAACAAGCAAAAAGGAAAAGAAACAAGCTTGTTTTGCAAGACAAAAGTAAAAAGGATACTCGGCTAAGTAAAAAGGAAATGGTCAAGCAAAAAGGAAAAACTTCTTAAACTTTTTCCTAATCTCTTATAAGGTTTTCTAGCAACCTAATAGCCTCAACCTACTCGTGTTCAAGGTGAAAACAAGTTAAACAAATGCACAAAGTAATCGACAAAGAAGATGCATGCGGCTAGGGTTACTCTCTCTCTAGGGTTTCCGAAAAATCCAAAAAAGGAAAGTCTTATAATCCTTGTCTAATCTCTTATGCAACTCGAGCAGCCCTAAACAAGATAGTTCTAATGCTTATTCAAGATGCCATAGATGATATAGATGAGACACGGATGAAACAACAAAAGAAACAAGAGAGGATAGCGAGTACTTCCCAACCAAAGTTGCTCTGATACCACTTGATGCGTCCCTAGGATGCTCTTTGGTTGATGGGAATGGATAGATCCTTGCAAGAACGAATCAGAGACTCAAGTTCTTCAAGGCGTGTGGATTGAATGGTGACACAAGAGGGATGGATGATCTCTTGATACTCCTAGATGAACAACTTGGATATGACACACCAAATTAGACACCCTTAGATCTCTGGATACTACACACCAGAACTCAACACACTTTCTAGAGAGAGAGCCGTCAAGGAGAAAAGATACTTGTTTATTAAAAAGCTGGATGAGTACAAGAGGGTGTAGAGACCTCTTTAAATAAGAAACCAGAGACATATCCTCTAGGGTTTCGACAAAGACCAAAAAAGGAAACTAGAGTTTAACATAAGCTTTTAAATGAAATGAAATAAAATGTAAACTTCTATAGTCTTGGACCGAGATAGGACTTAGGTGATGTGAAGACAAGTTGTGGCCTCGTTAAAAACCTTCCTCCGGAAAACCTCGTGGGACAAAACCAAAAGCAAGGAAAAGAGCACACACCCCATATCTTGCCTAGACACTAACTCAGCTTGATGTAGAGATGGCTTGAATGGTGATCAAGACATCTCGGATCAGACCTTGTCCAAGACTTTGTTGTTGTGGATGTGAAGTGAGTAATCCAACAACATTCTCTTTAAGCTTCTTGACTCTGGAACGAGTCATGGGACCTTCAGGAATGGCTAGAGCATCATCACCAGGTTGTTGATGCAATGTGGCTTCATGTGGCTCATCTAGACTCTCCTTGTTCTCCTTAGTGATCCGGTCCATGATCACATCAATATCATCGGACTTATGATGAAGAAGTTATCCCACTTTTAACCGAAATGATTCTAGTTTGCCCTGTTTGGAGATTTGGCAATTTCTTCTTGATACTAATAAAACCAGAATGAATAAAGATGTAAGAAGCTTGATTTGGACTCATAAATCAGTGTCGAATCACCCTGAAGTTGACTCAAGATCATAGGAGTTATGATGCAGAAGTTATCCCACTTTTAACCGAAGTGATTCCAGTTTGCTCTGTTTGGAGATTTGGGAATTTATTCTTGATACTAATAAAACCAGAATGAATCACGATGTAAGAAGCTTGATTTGGACTCATTAATCAGTGTAGAATCACCCTGAAGTTGAATCAATATCATTGGAGTTATGATGAAGAGGTTATCCCACTTTTATCTGAAGTGATTCCAGTTTGTCCTGTTTGGAGATTTGGCAATTTCTTCTTGATACTAATAAAACCAGAATGAATCACGATGTAAGAAACTTGATCTGGACTCATAAATCAGTGTTGAATCACCCTGAAGTCGAATAAATATCATTGGAGTTATGATGAAGAAGTTATCCCACTTTTAACCGAAGTGATTCCAGTTTACCTTGTTTGGAGATTTGGCAATTTCTTCTTGATACAAATAAAACCAGAATGAATCACGATGTAAGAAGCTTGATTTGGACTCATAAAACAGTGTAGAATCATCCTGAAGTTGAATCAATATCATTGGACTTATGATGAAGAAGTTATCCCACTTTTAACTGTAGTGATTCCAGTTTACCTTGTTTGGAGATTTGGCAATTTCTTCTTGATACAAATAAAACCAGAATGAATCACGATGTAAGAAACTTGATCTGGACTCATAAATCAGTTTAGAATCATCCTGAAGTTGAGTCAATATCATTGGACTTATGATGAAGAAGTTATCCCACTTTTAACCGAAGTGATTCCAGTTTGCCCTGTTTGGAGATTTGGCAATTTCTTCTTGATACTAATAAAACCAGAATGAATCACGGTATAAGAAGCTTGATTTGGACTCATAAATCAGTGTCGAATCACCCTGAAGTTGACTCAAGATCATAGGAGTTATGATGCAGAAGTTATCCCACTTTTAACCGAAGTGATTCCAGTTTGCCCTGTTTGGAGATTTGAGAATTTATTCTTGATACTAATAAAACCAGAATGAAAATCATGATTTAAAAAGCTTGATTTGGATTCATTAATCAGTGTAGAAATCACCCTGAAGGTTGAATCAATATCATTGGAGTTATGATGAAGAAGTTATCCCAATTTTAACCGAAGTGATTCCAGTTTGTCCTGTTTGGAGATTTGGCAATTTGTTCTTGATACAAATAAAACCAGAATGAATCACGATGTAAGAAGCTTGATTTGGACTCATAAAACAGTGTTGAATCATCCTGAAGTTGTACTCAATATCATTGGACTTATGATGAAGAAGTATCCCACTTTTAACTGTAGTGATTCCAGTTTACCCTGTTTGGAGATTTGGCAAATTTCTTCTTGATACAAATAAAACCAAGATGAATCACGATGTAAGAAACTTGATCTGGACTCATAAATCAGTGTAGAATCACCCTGAAGTTGAATCAATGTCATTGGAGTTATGATGAAGACGTTATCCCACTTTTAACCGAAGTGATTCCAGTTTGCCCTGTTTGGAGATTTGGCAATTTCCTCTTGATACTAATGAAACCAGAATGAATCACGATGTAAGAAGCTTGATTTGGACTCATAAATCAGTGTCGAATCACCCTGAAGTTGACTCGAGATCATAGGAGTTATGATGCAGAAGTTATCCCACTTTTAACCGAAGTGATACCAGTTTGTCCTGTTTGGAGATTTGGGAATTTATTCTTGATACTAATAAAACCAGAATGAATCACGATTTAAGAAGCTTGATTTGGATTCATTAATCAGTGTAGAATCACCCTGAAGTTGAATCAATATCATTGGAGTTATGATGAAGAAGTTATCCCAATTTTAACCGAAGTGATTCCAGTTTGCCCTGTTTGGAGATTTGGCAATTTGTTCTTGATACAAATAAAAACCAGAATGAATCACGATGTAAGAAGCTTGATTTGGACTCATAAATCAGTGTAGAATCATCCTGAAGTTGAATCAATATCATCGGACTTATGATGAAGAAGTTATCCCACTTTTAACCGTAGTGATTCCAGTTTACCCTGTTTGGAGATTTAGCAATTTCTTCTTGATACAAATAAAACCAGAATGAATCCCGATGTAAGAAACTTGATCTGGACTCATAAATCAGTTTAGAATCATCCTGAAGCTGAATCAATATCATTGGACATATGAGAAGAAGTTATCCCACTTTTAACCGAAGTGATTCCAGTTTGTCCTGTTTGGAGATTTGGGAATTTATTCTTGATACTAATAAAACCAGAATGAATTCATGGATGTTCAGAAGGCTTGATTTGGACTCATTAATAAGTGTAGAATCACCCTGAAGTTAATCAATGTCATTGGAATTATGATGAAGACGTTATCCCACTTTTAACCGTAGTGATTCTAGTTTGCCCTGTGTGGAGATTTGGCAATTTCTTCTTGATACTAATAAAACCAGAATGGAATCACGATGTAAGAAGCTTGATTTGGACTCATAAATCAGTGTCGAATCACCCTGAAGTTGACTCAGGATCATAGGAGTTATGATGCAGAAGTTATCCCACTTTTAACCGAAGTGATTCCAGTTTGCCCTGTTTGGAGATTTGAGAATTTATTCTTGATACTAATAAAACCAGAATGAATCACGATGTAAGAAGCTTGATTTGGACTCATTAATCAGTGTAGAATCACCCTGAAGTTGAATCAATATCATTGGAGTTATGATGAAGAAGTTATCCCACTTTTAACCGAAGTGATTCCAGTTTGCCCTGTTTTGGAGATTTGGCAATTTCTTCTTGATACTAATAAAACCAGAATGAATCACGATGTAAGAAGCTTGATTTGGACTCATAAATCAGTGTCGAATCACCCTGAAGTAGACTCAAGATCATAGGAGTTATGAAGCAGAAGTTATCCCACTTTTAACCGAAGTGATTCCAGTTTGCCATGTTTGGAGATTTGGGAATTTATTCTTGATACTAATAAAACCAGAATGAATCACGATTTTAGAAGCTTGATTTGGACTCATTAATCAGTGTAGAATCACCCTGAAGTTGAATCAATATCATTGGAGTTATGATGAAGAAGTTATCCCAATTTTAACCGAAGTGATTCCAGTTTGCCCTGTTTGGAGATTTGACAATTTCTTCTTGATACAAATAAAACCAGAATGAATCACGATGTAAGAAGCTTGATTTGGACTCATAAATCAGTGTAGAATCATCCTGAAGTTGAATCAATATCATCGGACTTATGATGAAGAAGTTATCCCACTTTTAACCGTAGTGATTCCAGTTTACCCTGTTTGGAGATTTAGCAATTTCTTCTTGATACAAATAAAACCAGAATGAATCCCGATGTAAGAAACTTGATCTGGACTCATAAATCAGTTTAGAATCATCCTGAAGTTGAATCAATATCATTAGACTTATGATGAAGAAGTTATCCCACTTTTAACCGAAGTGATTCCAGTTTGTCCTGTTTGGAGATTTGGGAATTTATTCTTGATACTAATAAAACCAGAATGAATCATGATGTAAGAAGCTTGATTTGGACTCATAAATCAGTGTCGAATCACCCTGAAGCTGACTCAAGATCATAGGAGTTATGATGCATAAGTTATCCCACTTTTAACCGAAGTGATTCTAGTTTGCCCTGTGTGGAGATTTGGCAATTTCTTCTTGATACTAATAAAACCAGAATGAATCACGATGTAAGAAGCTTGATTTGGACTCATAAATCAGTGTCGAATCACCCTGAAGTTGACTCAATATCATAGGAGTTATGATGAAGAAGTTATCCCACTTTTAACCGTAGTTATTCTAGTTTGTCCTGTTTGGAGATTTGGCAATTTCTTCTTGATACTAATAAAACAAGAATGAATCACGATGTAAGAAGCTTGATTTGGACTCATTAATCAGTGTAGAATCACCCTGAAGTTGAATCAATATCATTGGAGTTATGAAGCAGAAGTTATCCCACTTTTAACCAAAGTGATTCTAGTTTGCCCTGTTTGGAGATTTGGGAATTTATTCTTGATACTAATAACACCAGAATGAATCACGATTTAAGAAGCTTGATTTGGACTCATTAATCAGTGTAGAATCACCCTGAAGTTGAATCAATATCATTGGAGTTATGATGAAGAAGTTATCCCAATTTTAACCGAAGTGATTCCAGTTTGCCCTTTTTGGAGATTTGACAATTTCTTCTTGATACAAATAAAACCAGAATGAATCACGATGTAAGAAGCTTGATTTGGACTCGTAAATCAGTGTAGAATCATCCTGAAGTTGAATCAATATCATCGGACTTATGATGAAGAAGTTATCCCACTTTTAACCGTAGTGATTCCAGTTTACCCTGTTTGGAGATTTAGCAATTTCTTCTTGATACAAATAAAACCAGAATGAATCCCGATGTAAGAAAATTGATCTGGACTCATAAATCAGTTTAGAATCATCCTGAAGTTGAATCAATATCATTGGACTTATGATGAAGAAGTTATCCCACTTTTAACCGAAGTGATTCCAGTTTGTCCTGTTTGGAGATTTGGGAATTTATTCTTGATACTAATAAAACCAGAATGAATCATGATGTAAGAAGCTTGATTTGGACTCATAAATCAGTGTCGAATCACCCTGAAGTTGACTCAAGATCATAGGAGTTATGATGCAGAAGTTATCCCACTTTTAACCGAAGTGATTCTAGTTTGCCCTGTGTGGAGATTTGGCAATTTCTTCTTGATACTAATAAAACCAGAATGAATCACGATGTAAGAAGCTTGATTTGGACTCATAAATCAGTGTCGAATCACCCTGAAGTTGACTCAATATCATAGGAGTTATGATGAAGAAGTTATCCCACTTTTAACCGTAGTTATTCCAGTTTGTCCTGTTTGGAGATTTGGATTCCATTTTGCCCTGTTTGGAGATTTGGCAATTTCTTCTTGATACTAATAAAACCAGAATGTATCACGATGTAAGAAGCTTGATTTGGACTCATTAATCAGAGTAGAATCACCCTGAAGTTGAATCAATATCATTGGAGTTATGATGAAGAAGTTATCCCACTTTTAACCGAAATGATTCTAGTTTGCCCTGTTTGGAGATTTGGCAGTTTATTCTTGATACTAATAAAACCAGAATGAATCACGATGTAAGGAGCTTGATTTGGACTCATAAATCAGTGTCGAATCACCCTGAAGTTGACTCAAGATCATAGGAGTTATGATGCAGAAGTTATCCCAATTTTAACCGAAGTGATTCCAGTTTGCCCTGTTTGGAGATTTGGGAATTTATTCTTGATACTAATAAAACCAGAATGAATCACGATGTAAGAAGCTTGATTTGGACTCATTAATCAGTTTAGAATCACCCTGAAGTTGAATCAATATCATTGGAGTTATGATGAAGAAGTTATCCCACTTTTAACCGAAGTGATTCCAGTTTGCCCTGTTTGGAGATTTGGCAATTTCTTCTTGATACTAATAAAACCAGAATGAATCACGATGTAAGAAGCTTGATTTGGACTCATAAATCAGTGTCGAATCACCCTGAAGTTGACTCAAGATCATAGGAGTTATGATGCAGAGGTTATCCCACTTTTAACCGAAGTGATTCAAGTTTGCCCTGTTTGGAGATTTGGGAATTTATTCTTGATACTAATAAAACCAGAATGAATCACGATTTAAGAAGCTTGATTTGGACTCATTAATCAGTGTAGAATCACCATGAAGTTGAATCAATATCATTGGAGTTATGATGATGAAGTTATCCCACTTTTAACCGAAGTGATTCCAGTTTGTCCTGTTTGGAGATTTGGGAATTTATTCTTGATACTAATAAAACCAGAATGAATCCCGATGTAAGAAACTTGATCTGGACTCATAAATCAGTTTAGAATCATCCTGAAGTTGAATCAATATCATTGGACTTATGACGAAGAAGTTATCCCACTTTTAACCGAAGTGATTCCAGTTTGTCCTGTTTGGAGATTTGGGAATTTATTCTTGATACTAATAAAACCAGAATGAATCATGATGAAGAAGCTTGATTTGGACTCATAAATCAGTGTCGAATCACCCTGAAGTTGACTCAAGATCATAGGAGTTATGATGCAGAAGTTATCCCACTTTTAACCGAAGTGATTCTAATTTGCCCTGTGTGGAGATTTGGCAATTTCTTCTTGATACAAATAAAACCAGAATGAAGCACGATGTAAGAAGCTTGATTTGGACTCATAAATCAGTGTCGAATCACCCTGAAGTTGACTCAATATCATAGGAGTTATGATGAAGAAGTTATCCCACTTTTAACCGTAGTTATTCCAGTTTGTCCTGTTTGGAGATTTGGCAATTTCTTCTTGATACTAATAAAACAAGAATGAATCACGATGTAAGAAGCTTGATTTGGACTCATTAATCAGTGTAGAATCACCCTGAAGTTGAATCAATATCATTGGAGTTATGATGAAGAATTTATCCCACTTTTAACCGAAGTGATTCCATTTTGCCCTGTTTGGAGATTTGGGAATTTATTCTTGATACTAATAAAACCAGAATGAATCACGATGTAAGAAGCTTGATTTGGACTCATTAATCAGAGTAGATTCACCCTGAAGTTGAATCAATATCATTGGAGTTATGATGAAGAAGTTATCCCACTTTTAACCGAAATGATTCTAGTTTGCCCTGTTTGGAGATTTGGCAATTTATTCTTGATACTAATAAAACCAGAATGAATCACGATGTAAGGAGCTTGATTTGGACTCATAAATCAGTGTCGAATCACCCTGAAGTTGACTCAAGATCATAGGAGTTATGATGCAGAAGTTATCCCACTTTTAACCGAAGTGATTCCAGTTTGTCCTGTTTGGAGATTTGGGAATTTATTCTTGATACTAATAAAACCTGAATGAATCACGATGTAAGAAGCTTGATTTGGACTCATTAATCAGTGTAGAATCACCCTGAAGTTGAATCAATATCATTGGAGTTATGATGAAGAAGTTATCCCACTTTTAACCGAAGTGATTCCAGTTTGCCCTGTTTGGAGATTTGGCAATTTCTTCTTGATACTAATAAAACCAGAATGAATCACGATGTAAGAAGCTTGATTTGGACTCATAAATCAGTGTCGAATCACCCTGAAGTTGACTCAAGATCATAGGAGTTATGATGCAGAAGTTATCCCACTTTTAACCGAAGTGATTCAAGTTTGCCCTGTTTGGAGATTGGGAATTTATTCTTGATACTAATAAAACCAGAATGAATCACGATTTAAGAAGCTTGATTTGGACTCATTAATCAGTGTAGAATCACCCTGAAGTTGAATCAATATCATTGGAGTTATGATGATGAAGTTATCCCACTTTTAACCGAAGTGCTTCCAGTTTGTCCTGTTTGGAGATTTGGGAATTTATTCTTGATACTAATAAAACCAGAATGAATCACGATGTAAGAAACTTGATCTGGACTCATAAAGCAGTGTAGAATCATCCTGAAGTTAAATCAATATCATTGGACTTATGACGAAGAAGTTATCCCACTTTTAACCGAAGTGATTCCAGTTTGTCCTGTTTGGAGATTTGGGAATTTATTCTTGATACTAATAAAACCAGAATGAATAACTATGTAAGAAGCTTGATTTGGACTCATTAATCAGTTTAGAATCACCCTGAAGTTGAAAAAATATCATTGGAGTTATGATGAAGAAGTTATCCCACTTTTAACCGAAGTGATTCCAGTTTGCCATGTTTGGAGATTTGGCAATTTCTTCTTGATACTAATAAAACCAGAATGAATCACGATGTAAGAAGCTTGATTTGGACTCATAAATCAGTGTCGAATCACCCTGAAGTTGACTCAAGATCATAGGAGTTATGATGAAGAAGTTATCCCACTTTTAACCGAAGTGATTCCAGTATGCCGTTTTTGGAGATTTGGGAATTTATTCTTGATACTGATAAAACCAAAATGAATCACGATGTAAGAAGCTTGATTTGGAATCATTAATCAGTGTAGAATCACCCTGAAGTTAAATCAATATCATTGGAGTTATAATGAAGAAGTTATCCCAGTTTTAACCGAAGTGATTCCAGTTTGCCCTGTTTGGAGATTTGGGAATTTATTCTTGATACTAATAAAACCAGAATGAATCACGATGTAAGAAGCTTGATTTGGACTCATTAATCAGTTTAGAATCACCCTGAAGTTGAATCAATATCATTGGAGTTATGATGAAGAAGTTATCCCACTTTTAACCGAAGTGATTCCAGTTTGCCCTGTTTGGAGATTTGGCAATTTCTTCTTGATACTAATAAAACCAGAATGAATCACGATGTAAGAAGCTTGATTTGGACTCATAAATCAGTGTCGAATCACCCTGAAGTTGACTCAAGATCATAGGAGTTATGATGCAGAGGTTATCCCACTTTTAACCGAAGTGATTCAAGTTTGCCCTGTTTGGAGATTTGGGAATTTATTCTTGATACTAATAAAACCAGAATGAATCACGATTTAAGAAGCTTGATTTGGACTCATTAATCAGTGTAGAATCACCATGAAGTTGAATCAATATCATTGGAGTTATGATGATGAAGTTATCCCACTTTTAACCGAAGTGATTCCAGTTTGTCCTGTTTGGAGATTTGGGAATTTATTCTTGATACTAATAAAACCAGAATGAATCCCGATGTAAGAAACTTGATCTGGACTCATAAATCAGTTTAGAATCATCCTGAAGTTGAATCAATATCATTGGACTTATGACGAAGAAGTTATCCCACTTTTAACCGAAGTGATTCCAGTTTGTCCTGTTTGGAGATTTGGGAATTTATTCTTGATACTAATAAAACCAGAATGAATCATGATGTAAGAAGCTTGATTTGGACTCATAAATCAGTGTCGAATCACCCTGAAGTTGACTCAAGATCATAGGAGTTATGATGCAGAAGTTATCCCACTTTTAACCGAAGTGATTCTAATTTGCCCTGTGTGGAGATTTGGCAATTTCTTCTTGATACAAATAAAACCAGAATGAAGCACGATGTAAGAAGCTTGATTTGGACTCATAAATCAGTGTCGAATCACCCTGAAGTTGACTCAATATCATAGGAGTTATGATGAAGAAGTTATCCCACTTTTAACCGTAGTTATTCCAGTTTGTCCTGTTTGGAGATTTGGCAATTTCTTCTTGATACTAATAAAACAAGAATGAATCACGATGTAAGAAGCTTGATTTGGACTCATTAATCAGTGTAGAATCACCCTGAAGTTGAATCAATATCATTGGAGTTATGATGAAGACTTTATCCCACTTTTAACCGAAGTGATTCCATTTTGCCCTGTTTGGAGATTTGGGAATTTATTCTTGATACTAATAAAACCAGAATGAATCACGATGTAAGAAGCTTGATTTGGACTCATTAATCAGAGTAGATTCACCCTGAAGTTGAATCAATATCATTGGAGTTATGATGAAGAAGTTATCCCACTTTTAACCGAAATGATTCTAGTTTGCCCTGTTTGGAGATTTGGCAATTTATTCTTGATACTAATAAAACCAGAATGAATCACGATGTAAGGAGCTTGATTTGGACTCATAAATCAGTGTCGAATCACCCTGAAGTTGACTCAAGATCATAGGAGTTATGATGCAGAAGTTATCCCACTTTTAACCGAAGTGATTCCAGTTTGTCCTGTTTGGAGATTTGGGAATTTATTCTTGATACTAATAAAACCAGAATGAATCACGATGTAAGAAGCTTGATTTGGACTCATTAATCAGTGTAGAATCACCCTGAAGTTGAATCAATATCATTGGAGTTATGATGAAGAAGTTATCCCACTTTTAACCGAAGTGATTCCAGTTTGCCCTGTTTGGAGATTTGGCAATTTCTTCTTGATACTAATAAAACCAGAATGAATCACGATGTAAGAAGCTTGATTTGGACTCATAAATCAGTGTCGAATCACCCTGAAGTTGACTCAAGATCATAGGAGTTATGATGCAGAAGTTATCCCACTTTTAACCGAAGTGATTCAAGTTTGCCCTGTTTGGAGATTTGGGAATTTATTCTTGATACTAATAAAACCAGAATGAATCACGATTTAAGAAGCTTGATTTGGACTCATTAATCAGTGTAGAATCACCCTGAAGTTGAATCAATATCATTGGAGTTATGATGATGAAGTTATCCCACTTTTAACCGAAGTGCTTCCAGTTTGTCCTGTTTGGAGATTTGGGAATTTATTCTTGATACTAATAAAACCAGAATGAATCACGATGTAAGAAACTTGATCTGGACTCATAAAGCAGTGTAGAATCATCCTGAAGTTAAATCAATATCATTGGACTTATGACGAAGAAGTTATCCCACTTTTAACCGAAGTGATTCCAGTTTGTCCTGTTTGGAGATTTGGGAATTTATTCTTGATACTAATAAAACCAGAATGAATAACTATGTAAGAAGCTTGATTTGGACTCATTAATCAGTTTAGAATCACCCTGAAGTTGAAAAAATATCATTGGAGTTATGATGAAGAAGTTATCCCACTTTTAACCGAAGTGATTCCAGTTTGCCATGTTTGGAGATTTGGCAATTTCTTCTTGATACTAATAAAACCAGAATGAATCACGATGTAAGAAGCTTGATTTGGACTCATAAATCAGTGTCGAATCACCCTGAAGTTGACTCAAGATCATAGGAGTTATGATGAAGAAGTTATCCCACTTTTAACCGAAGTGATTCCAGTATGCCGTTTTTGGAGATTTGGGAATTTATTCTTGATACTGATAAAACCAAAATGAATCACGATGTAAGAAGCTTGATTTGGAATCATTAATCAGTGTAGAATCACCCTGAAGTTAAATCAATATCATTGGAGTTATAATGAAGAAGTTATCCCAGTTTTAACCGAAGTGATTCCAGTTTGTCCTGTTTGGAGATTTGGCAATTTCTTCTTGATACAAATAAAACCAGAATGAATCACGATGTAAGAAGCTTGATTTGGACTCATAAATCAGTGTAGAATCATCCTGAAGTTGAATCAATATCATCGGACTTATGATGAAGAAGTTATCCCACTTTTAACCGTAGTGATTCCAGTTTACCCTGTTTGGAGATTTAGCAATTTCTTCTTGATACAAATAAAACCAGAATGAATCCCGATGTAAGAAACTTGATCTGGACTCATAAATCAGTTTAGAATCATCCTGAAGTTGAATCAATATCATTGGACTTATGATGAAGAACTTATCCCACTTTTAACCGAAGTGATTCCAGTTTGTCCTGTTTGGAGATTTGGGAATTTATTCTTGATACTAATAAAACCAGAATGAATCATGATGTAAGAAGCTTGATTTGGACTCATAAATCAGTGTCGAATCACCCTGAAGTTGACTCAAGATCATAGGAGTTATGATGCAAAAGTTATCCCACTTTTAACCGAAGTGATTCTAGTTTGCCCTGTGTGGAGATTTGGCAATTTCTTCTTGATACTAATAAAACCAGAATGAATCACGATGTAAGAAGCTTGATTTGGACTCATAAATCAGTGTCGAATCACCCTGAAGTTGACTCAATATCATAGGAGTTATGATGAAGAAGTTATCCCACTTTTAACCGTAGTTATTCCAGTTTGTCCTGTTTGGAGATTTGGCAATTTCTTCTTGATACTAATAAAACAAGAATGAATCACGATGTAAGAAGCTTGATTTGGACTCATTAATCAGTGTAGAATCACCCTGAAGTTGAATCAATATCATTGGAGTTATGATAAAGAAGTTATCCCACTTTTAACCGAGGTGATTCCATTTTGCCCTGTTTGGAGATTTGGGAATTTATTCTTGATACTAATAAAACCAGAATGAATCACGATTTAAGAAGCTTGATTTGGACTCATTAATCAGTGTAGAATCACCCTGAAGTTGAATCAATATCATTGGAGTTATGATGATGAAGTTATCCCACTTTTAACCGAAGTGCTTCCAGTTTGTCCTGTTCGGAGATTTGGGAATTTATTCTTGATACTAATAAAACCAGAATGAATCACGATGTAGGAAACTTGATCTGGACTCATAAAGCAGTGTAGAATCATCCTGAAGTTAAATCAATATCATTGGACTTATGACGAAGAAGTTATCCCACTTTTAACCGAAGTGATTCCAGTTTGTCCTGTTTGGAGATTTGGGAATTTATTCTTGATACTAATAAAACCAGAATGAATAACTATGTAAGAAGCTTGATTTGGACTCATTAATCAGTTTAGAATCACCCTGAAGTTGAAAAAATATCATTGGAGTTATGATGAAGAAGTTATCCCACTTTTAACCGAAGTGATTCCAGTTTGCCATGTTTGGAGATTTGGCAATTTCTTCTTGATACTAATAAAACCAGAATGAATCACGATGTAAGAAGCTTGATTTGGACTCATAAATCAGTGTCGAATCACCCTGAAGTTGACTCAAGATCATAGGAGTTATGATGAAGAAGTTATCCCACTTTTAACCGAAGTGATTCCAGTATGCCGTTTTGGAGATTTGGGAATTTATTCTTGATACTGATAAAACCAAAATGAATCACGATGTAAGAAGCTTGATTTGGAATCATTAATCAGTGTAGAATCACCCTGAAGTTAAATCAATATCATTGGAGTTATAATGAAGAAGTTATCCCAGTTTTAACCGAAGTGATTCCAGTTTGTCCTGTTTGGAGATTTGGCAATTTCTTCTTGATACAAATAAAACCAGAATGAATCACGATGTAAGAAGCTTGATTTGGACTCATAAATCAGTGTAGAATCATCCTGAAGTTGAATCAATATCATCGGACTTATGATGAAGAAGTTATCCCACTTTTAACCGTAGTGATTCCAGTTTACCCTGTTTGGAGATTTAGCAATTTCTTCTTGATACAAATAAAACCAGAATGAATCCCGATGTAAGAAACTTGATCTGGACTCATAAATCAGTTTAGAATCATCCTGAAGTTGAATCAATATCATTGGACTTATGATGAAGAACTTATCCCACTTTTAACCGAAGTGATTCCAGTTTGTCCTGTTTGGAGATTTGGGAATTTATTCTTGATACTAATAAAACCAGAATGAATCATGATGTAAGAAGCTTGATTTGGACTCATAAATCAGTGTCGAATCACCCTGAAGTTGACTCAAGATCATAGGAGTTATGATGCAAAAGTTATCCCACTTTTAACCGAAGTGATTCTAGTTTGCCCTGTGTGGAGATTTGGCAATTTCTTCTTGATACTAATAAAACCAGAATGAATCACGATGTAAGAAGCTTGATTTGGACTCATAAATCAGTGTCGAATCACCCTGAAGTTGACTCAATATCATAGGAGTTATGATGAAGAAGTTATCCCACTTTTAACCGTAGTTATTCCAGTTTGTCCTGTTTGGAGATTTGGCAATTTCTTCTTGATACTAATAAAACAAGAATGAATCACGATGTAAGAAGCTTGATTTGGACTCATTAATCAGTGTAGAATCACCCTGAAGTTGAATCAATATCATTGGAGTTATGATAAAGAAGTTATCCCACTTTTAACCGAGGTGATTCCATTTTGCCCTGTTTGGAGATTTGGGAATTTATTCTTGATACTAATAAAACCAGAATGAATCACGATGTAAGAAGCTTGATTTGGACTCATTAATCAGAGTATAATCACCCTGAAGTTGAATCAATATCATTGGAGTTATGATGAAGAAGTTATCCCACTTTTAACCGAAATGATTCTAGTTTGCCCTGTTTGGAGATTTGGCAATTTATTCTTGATACTAATAAAACCAGAATGAATCACGATGTAATGAGCTTGATTTGGACTCATAAATCAGTGTCGAATCACCCTGAAGTTGACTCAAGATCATAGGAGTTATGATGCAGAAGTTATCCCACTTTTAACCGAAGTGATTCCAGTTTGCCCTGTTTGGAGATTTGGGAATTTATTCTTGATACTAATAAAACCAGAATGAATCACGATGTAAGAAGCTTTATTTGGACTCATTAATCAGTGTAGAATCACCCTGAAGTTGAATCAATATCATTGGTGTTATGATGAAGAAGTTATCCGACTTTTAACCGAAGTGATTCCAGTTTGCCCTGTTTGGAGATTTGGCAATTTCTTCTTGATACTAATAAAACCAGAATGAATCACGATGTAAGAAGCTTGATTTGGACTCATAAATCAGTGTCGAATCACCCTGAAGTTGACTCAAGATCATAGGAGTTATGATGCAGAAGTTATCCCACTTTTAACCGAAGTGATTCAAGTTTGCCCTGTTTGGAGATTTGGGAATTTATTCTTGATACTAATAAAACCAGAATGAATCACGATTTAAGAAGCTTGATTTGGACTCATTAATCAGTGTAGAATCACCCTGAAGTTGAATCAATATCATTGGAGTTATGATGATGAAGTTATCCCACTTTTAACCGAAGTGATTCCAGTTTGTCCTGTTTGGACATTTGGGAATTTATTCTTGATACTAATAAAACCAGAATGAATCACGATGTAAGAAACTTGATCTGGACTCATAAAGCAGTGTAGAATCATCCTGAAGTTAAATCAATATCATTGGACTTATGACGAAGAAGTTATCCCACTTTTAACCGAAGTGATTCCAGTTTGTCCTGTTTGGAGATTTGGGAATTTATTCTTGATACTAATAAAACCAGAATGAATCACTATGTAAGAAGCTTGATTTGGACTCATTAATCAGTTTAGAATCACCCTGAAGTTGAAAAAATATCATTGGAGTTATGATGAAGAAGTTATCCCACTTTTAACCGAAATGATTCCATTTTGCCCTGTTTGGAGATTTGGCAATTTCTTCTTGATAAAACCAGAATGAATCTCGATGTAAGAAGCTTGATTTGTGTTAACTTGAAGAGAGACAAATGATCCTATGAGAGATGAGATGGAGCAGTGGAGTTGAACCCAACAA
>CAJHQQ010005408.1:0-17334 GCA_905132885.1 Moricandia moricandioides
TATATATTACATAATTATCGATAACTTAAACGTATAATATCACAACACAAACTAATATCGAAGCCATTCTTCATTTTTTCATCTCTTACCTTCAGTTGAATTTTATCGTCTTTCATTCCTTTTTGGTTTAAAGTTTCAAGCTTCAGTCTTATTTGAGTTTTGTCTGATTTGTGTTCTATATATTTTTAAGACTGAATTAAAGTCTGATTGTTCAATTCAGATCTTAGTAGGGGCTTCTTATCTCAAGCTTCCAAATACCTTGTTTTTTTTTCCATCGGAGTCTACTATGTCTGGAAGGGAGTAATATCGCGTCCTAACATAAATCGTCAGTCTTTAGTGGGGCGGTAGAGGATCTCCGAGACAAAGACTCGTCGGAGACGGAGGATGTGTGTCTCTTGGCCTGTACTTGAGGATGGTGGATGAAGAGAGATCGAGGCCAAACTAAAGGTGTCGGATTTACAAGTTTTGGGAGGTTACAACGGAGACAAATGATCGAGAAGCGATTACAAGGAGGTTCATGGCAACATAGCTCCGAAGCGGTTGAGGTTTTACCACTTTACGCATGTGTGACGCGTGTCATGGTCGTGTCTTGTGCGGTTCAGTAAACGAGCACATGTTAATGCCAAAACCTTAGATCGCTTTCAAATTGGACTGTGATATTTTATATTTTCTGTTGGGCCTCTTTAAATTGTAAAGGTTGATACCATGTAATTTTAGCCATTGGGCTTAATCAATGAATATTTGGCAGACAAAAAAAAGAAGTTATTTCCTCACCGACTTGCAGTGTAAACCGAATTTTAAAAGGGAAAATCGCATAAAAAACTTTCAAAGTGGCACACACTAACACTTTAAACCTTGAACTTTTTCGACTATCACTTTAAACCTTCAAAGTGACATTTGTATCACAAAAAACCATCAACTTGGCTTACTTGTTCATCAAGTAAAAAGTTGACCTGTTCAACAGGTAAAAGTGATGATGTGTAGGTTTTTCCAAAAAATAATAATTATTTAATTAATAAAATAAATAAAAAAATTAAAAAACAACCAAAAATTAAAAATAAAATGAAAAAACTCAAATAAAATTCAAAAACTAAAAAGCCGCAAAAATAAAAATTAAAAATTTCAAAAATTTTCAAAAAATCAAAAAGATTAAATTAAAATACAAAAAATTAAACAAAAATTAAAGAAAAAAATCACAAAATTAAAATAAATAAAAATAATATTCTACTTTAAATTACAAGATTATTTTAAATAAAACAAACATATCATTGTGACAATAACAATTTCAAACATATCACTGATGATGATGGTGGTTTCTCACATAACCATTAACAGTGACGTTTTTAACATATCTCTAACGATAATTTGATCATTGACATATCTCTAACGATAGTTTCCGACATCATCATTAAAAACTTTGACATTATCTATCATTTAAAAAACCTTGACATATCTACTGTTTTAAATGATGATTATCGCAAACATCGTTATTGACATATCTATCATCATTTTTAACGATAATGTCGGAAATTATCATTAAAGATATGTCAAAAAAAGTCATTGTTAATGGTTATCCATCATCATCAGTAATATCTTTGAAATTGTTATTGTCAATGATAATAAATCTATTTAAAAAAAATCTTGTAATAAAAAAAATTATTTGGAATTTTCATTTTTTTTTGAATTTTGTGATTTTTCTTTAATTTTCTTTTAATTTCTCAATTTTCATTTAATTTTCTGAATTTTACTTTAATCTAATTTATTTTTGAAATTTTGTTTTATTTTCTGAATTTTATTTAATTTTCTGAATGTTTATTTTAGTTTTCTGAATTTTATTTAATTTTCTGAATGTTTATTTTAATTTTCTGAACTTTTATTTATTTTATTAATTAAATAATTATTATTTTTCGAAAAAAACCTACACATCATCATTTTTACCTGTTGAACAGGTCAACTTTTTACTTGATAAATAAGTAAGCCAAGATGAAGGTTTTTTATGATACAAATGTCACTTAGAAGGTTTAAAGTGATAGTCGAAAAAGTTTAAGGTTTAAAGTGTCAGTGTGTGCACTTTCAAGTTTTTTATGCGATTTTCCCAATTTTAAAACATGTACCTTAACAAAATAAATTGGTTGAGCTGCCCTGGTTTGTATAAAAAGGACTTATATTTATGTTTAAAAGGCGCAGCCTCTTAATTTACCAATTCTCAAAAACCTAATTACAGAAGGCGACTAAATATGGCGAAACTCAAGGTTGCTGGGACATGGGGAGGCATCTTAGAGGTGGAACTCGAGAACTGGACTCTACCCATGTTGAGAGACGAAGTAGCTAAGCGATCGGGGCTCGATCCTGAATCAATCAAACTAATTTGCGCCGGAAAAATCCTGAAAGACGACGGCGATGATAGTAAGACGCTTGCCCAGTTGGGTATTAAGGAAAACTCGAAAATCCTCTCTAGTCGAGGTGCAGCACCAGAAGAAGGCAAGTCCATCATGGCTGAGGAAGAAAGGTCAAGACGTCTCTCCCGTGTCAAGTAAGTTAAATTTGCGAGTTCTGATCGTATGGATTGAGTTTCATGATCGTATCTGATTCTTTGTTTTGTGATTGGGTAGAATTATTGTAGGGTTTTCAAAAAAATCTGACCATGATTGGTGTCTGTCTATGTTAATCATGCAGAGCTGCAGCTACAGCGTTGTCCAAGAGGCACGCTGATGGTTCTTTGCCTATCGAAGACTATAACATAGAGCTGGAAGATCAGGGAGGTCATCAAGTCAAGTTTGGAACAGAGACTGATCAAAGGTATTTCTCAATAAGGTTGAAACTCGTAACTCTCATGCTAATGAAATCCTTTTTTGCTCCACAGTGCCGCAATGATGGGTCTTATGTTACATACTAAGGGAAAAAGTCTAATAGAGACTGAAATGTATGCTGATGCACTAGAAGTTCTTGCCATGGCAGAGGTAAGTTGCAAGTTGTTTCGGGCAATCAATTTTTTTGTATCTTTGCTGCAACTACCTTTTATGTCGTTCTTGATTCGTTTTTGTGATTTGCAGGAATCTTTCTTGCTCTGTGATCCCAAGATTCTCGAGGTCTTTTCTCTATCCTCTGAATTAATATACTTATTGTACTTTCTGAATTTCTTTAGTGTGTGTTATTGGTTTTGACCTTACTTAAACTCATTGCTATATTCCCGTAATGGATCAATTCATTTGTATCTATCCTATCTTTTACAGCTTGTTGACAACATCCCTATAATGGAAATCGACATTGTTTGGTGCTATTTCTTGCTCCGGGACCTCAAATGCTTATCAGATGCTGGCTTTCGACTAGAGAAAGCAAGGAAAGGGCTCGAGCGTGCTCATGGGAAGGACCTCTCTCGTGTGAGACTCCTTCAAGCTGGTCAATGTCCAGAATTAGCACTGTGAGTTCTGTTTCATTATATATGTTGTCTTTTGTAAAGACAAAGTTTTTTTTTGTTTAATAATGATTTTGTTTTTCTGCTTGGCTAGATATGTAAAACTGGAGTTACTCGAAGGTGTGGTAGCATATCACACCGGTCAAAATGATAAAGCCTTAAGTGCTCTGAAGTCCGCCCATGCCAAATTGTTGCAGGTCAGTGAGTTTTGTACTGTACTAAGTCCATTCTTACTGATATATTCAATTGTTACAGAGTTAATGTTGTTGTGTGGATTGTGATGCAGCTACAAATACCCGATGAAACTCTGTCCTTAATTATGAGTATGGGCTTCAAGGAGAAGGATGCTAAGAGAGCTTTGCGACTGAACAATAAGGATATTGCGACTTCTGTTGATTTCCTCATTGAAGAGAGGGCCAAAAGAGCTCAAAAGCAGAAGGACGATCTCCAGAGACAAAAGGAGATACTGTCTGTTTTATAATGAAAATTATACTAGTTATGTGATCTTTAACTAAATTAACTTAATCCTCCAAATAATTAAACTAGAGCTGATATTTCAGTGAGCAGAAGACGTATGGAGTAACACCCATGAAGAAAGCTGTTGATATGCAGATGCTTGACAGGCTCGTCTTGATCGGGTAAGAAATGCATTGTAAAATAGATCTACCGTTTTATACAGCTACTTTATAGTTTTTCTAAGAAATAAGTGAAAATATTAATTTTAAAGGGATTGAAGAAAAGTTCCAAAAGGGGTAAACAATGTGGGAAAAGGGCCTATTTGGACCCTAACAATATCAATATTGCTAAATACGATGATCCAAACAATGACATCTCTATTCTATTATAATTCAAAAAATTTCTGCGCAAGAGTGGATAAAAATCACTATTAGAACGCCCTTAAGGCCCTTTTATACTAATAGGAGTGGTTAGCTTTGGAACTAACTATTGGCTTTGGTGTTTTTTCAATGCCTTTTTTGAAACGCTCACCTTTGCAGATATGCAAGGGATCTTGCTGCTGAGTCCCTCCGGAGACATGAGAACGATTTTCAGAAAGCCCTTGATGCACTTACAAGCCCAGAAGTTAATTCGATTATACAGGTTTACATTGAATCGAGGAAAAGAAAACGTCAAGAACAACAAGCAGGCATAAAAGTCGACGAACTTGTTTCAATGGGCTTTGAACGAGGACAAGGTACTTTTCCCATCTCGATCAGTTCTCTTATATTGTCAACGTCAAGAATTGAATATATCTCATTACATGTCTACTTTGGCACTGCAGTAACGTCTGCTTTGGAGTTTGGTGGCAAACGAGAAGATATAATCCAAAGGCTACTATCTTTATCAGCACAAAACTCGGGAATCGCCTCTGTTTCAGGTTCTGCTTTTACAGCAAATGGCGGTGCAACGAGCAGCAACAACAATGAAATTGTTTTCGAGACAGAGGACTCTGAGATGGAAGATGATACAGCAGATGAGATTGCGACCATTGGTGAGGAGGAAGAGCGGGACCTTGAGATAGAAGAAGATATAGCAGATGAGATTGCAAAGGTTGACGCTTTGTCGGCTTATGATATTAATCTTGACAAGGAGGTCGAAGCTATAAATGAGTACCTGGTCATGTTGGACGCATCTCGGGATTCTGGATAATGTAGAAAAAGAGTTTGTAGATAAAACGAATAATACTCATGCGAGTTATTTGCAGGGCTAATATGGGTTGGTATGGTACCTCTCTTGGATTTGTATGTATTTTTTATTTTTATAACCGTAGTAAAGTATTTTAATTTCTCCTTGGCTAGAAAATTCTAAACTGTTTATAGTGGGCATGGGCAAAACCACGAGATATAGAAAAACCTGAATAAAGTTACCCGAATTAATTCCATGGATTGGTATAAAATAAACTTGAACCCAAAGTACTACAACCGAAGTTGAAAGAGTATCCAGAGGTCAACAATAAAAATAAACACCAAAAAAATGAGACTTAAAATACAAATTAGAATCCAAAATAAATGCGACACAATCGTTAAGGAGATCACATGGAGTTCACGATTTTTGTTTGAACTAGTCGGATTCCAGTAAGAGAGACGAAACTCGTCAGTAGGTTATTTCCAAAGCATTTCATTAGGTCGCTAGACGTTTGTCAGTTTACAAATAAGGAAATAAACGGTAAGAAGGTGGTCGGGGCTTAAGGTGCTGATCAAAAAGTACAAGTCGGTAAGAATGCAAAGAAATGAAAACCATAACTGTAGCCGCCAAGTATTTGTTGTGTCCCCCTTTCTCCTTGTTTCTTCCCTCCTTTATATAGTAGCTCAGACCTCTAGTACCCTAGGTCGTTTTGTCCTGTTGGGCCTTACTCGTCGAGCCGATCGTAGAAGCCGATGAATTGCGTCACAAGCCGAGTACTTTAGTCGCCTCCGTTAGTCGATCGGGAAATTACTGCCGTTGGCTAAAAGCAGTCTGAAGCCGAGCCTTATATTTTTAGGCACGGACCGAGCCGGTCTCTTGAGACGGGCCAAGCCAGATATCTTATGGGCCTTCAAGGGGATGAAATCCACCTCCTACAGTAATGAGGTGATCAGATCTCCTCCGAGTTAAACTGGTTGAACTTACAACCAGTTCTTTGGTTCGCGTCGTCTGGATCAAGAAGCGGAACCGTCGCGAGAGAAGGTGGGCAAGGGAAAGGTTATAAAGCCTATTTAGGCCGGGAACCGTTCCGAGGCCTATTTAGGCCTTTTAAGACCTAATGATGGCGCCTCGAGGGGACGCGAGTCTCCTTTTTCTATAAATAAGGGGCCTTCGCTCATTATCTTCATTCTTCTCTGCATGCTCAGATAATTCCACTCTCTTCTCTCTACCTCTCACTCTAAGAATCTTTTCGTAGATTTTACTTGTTTTGTCGATAATGCAGCCAAAGAAGCTGTCTCAGAAGGAGAAAGGAAAGGCGATCGCCAGTGCGTCGAGTCCTGTCAGGGACGCGGCGGCTAGCGAGGAAAACCTCGGTCATTCAATCTAATCAATGAAGACGCGATGATGGATACGACGAGCCTGGATTTGTCGCAGCGAATCGTTTTCGATTATGCAGAGCGGTTGTTTAGGGATGAGGACAATGGGAATGCCTCGGTGGATTCCCCTGAGGACACATGGGATTTGCCGGTCCTGATTTTCGCCCAACATGCTATTATCCTGGTGGGATTTCAGCGAACTCCCGTAAATTCCTCCTGGGTTGCTGCGCCCGAAAAACGTGAAAGGGTAGTCTTGGGGAAATCTGAGGGGGACTCAGTCAACTCCAGGAAGCGTAAAGAATTTGCTAAGGAAGTGCCATGCCGTGGGTGTTACCTTCCTTATCCCAACGGAGGATCAGAGGCCTTGGTCGCCGCATGTAGGATATTAGTGTGTGTACGAGTCGTACTTCCATGAGGACACCAAACTCTGCTTTCCAATCCCCCGATTGATTACATCATACGTTTTTCGTCATGATGTTGCGATTAGTCAGGGCTCGTTCCGTATTTCCGTCGCGCTGATGGTGATGGCGGCTGAAATTGACGTATCGTTAAACGTACAGGCTTTTGAGGAGTTGTGCTTCATAAAACCTCTGCGAGAGGGTCTTTACTCGGTGAAGATGAGACCTAACTACAATATAATAACTGGTCATCCGAAAAATACGCCTAACTGGCAGCGTTTCTACTTTTACATCAAGTCCGACAAGCGTGCGTTTGAGGAGCCGCCGAGCGATGACTTTAGAGTCTTTTGGAATTAGCGTATTGGTAGATTGCTCCTCTCGAATGTGTGCTTTTTTCTTGTGGTTTTAACCATTTTTTTATCGTGCAGTTAATCATCCGAACATGATTGACTTCCCGGGAGGCTTTTTCGACACTGCTCTAGCTTTAGCTGCATTAAGTCATCAGCGTTTGCCCGATATCAGCGAGGAGAGGATTGGCGAGCTTTAGACCGTATTTACGAAGGTAAGTTTTCCCTTAAGTTATAACTTCTTGGTTTTCCGTTCGTCGTTGAACCTTAAGTCGCCTAGGTGTTGCTGGTATGTGCAGGTGATTGGGTATCTAATCTTCCTGCCAGGATCGTCCCCTGTAAGAAACGAATATCGCATTTTAGAAAGGGGAACAACAGAAGGTGAAGAGGAGTAAGGAGATGAAGACATTGCCAGATCTTAGCACTGTCGTTGAGGGTCAGTTGGGGTCGTCTTCGGCCGGCCGGTCTGGAAAATCTCGTTGAGCCGAGTAATCAGACTGAAGAAGGCGTCACCGGTCATGAAGAAGATTGACGCGCATTGTCGATGTTGTATCTTTTGTTTTTTACTTAGAATTTTCCTTCTGTTTTGGCCCATTGAGGCCTTTGTGGTTGTTGTCAGGATTTTTCTCCCTTATTTTCCTTTGGGAATGATATTATGTTTCAAATTTTCATTTCAGCAAGTCGTGATTCAGTTCTTTCGGCTCGAAGTAACTCTCTGTATCCATTTGTCGGAGTAGTTGACAGTTATCAAAGTGCCTCAATCACCGGCTAACTAATAATTCAAAGTAATTTAGTCAGCGCTTGTCTCGCCTGTGACTTCGAGTCATCTAGTTAACTTTGCTTTGAGCATTTTGTCGTCGTCGACTAAAATTTTAATTTTTGGTTCGAAGTAATCATGTTATATCCGTCTGCCGGCAGACTTAGGAGTTATCGAAGTGTCTTAGTTATGAACGATCATCAGTCGATTCAAAGTAATCCAGTTGGTCGTTACTCGCCAGGTCTGCGGATTTGGATTATCGAGTTTATTTAAATTTTTGTCATTTCGTCGGTATCTACTAAAAGCCTTACTTTCGGCTCAAAGTAATTCCGTTTGTCGATAGACACAAGAATTATGGGGTTAATTTTCATCTCGACTACTTTGTTAGCGTTGACCGCTGGTCAAGCTTTCAAGGGACCGAATGCGAGGATTTTTTTCTCAAGCGATAACGATTTTAGATTAGATTTAAAGTAATTTCGCAAATCTTTTGGTCGGCCAAACCATGCTTGAAAGTTATTAAAGAAAACGGAAATCATCTCTTTAGTCGGTCGATAGTTTTTACGATGTGATTGAATCACTTGGTTACATGACTGATCGGGGCATACCTGTGTTACAGGCGCTAGTATGGGTACGCATTCCACGGCTCGATATGTTACGTAGTGCCTGGCCATCAATATTGCGAAGTTGGGGCTTCGAGCCGCGATCACCCTGATAACGGGTAAAAGTGACCGCGTGTCATCTACTCGTGGTCGGTGAACTATTGTGTTATCAAAATCGTCCCTTTGTCTCGATGAAAGGGCTTTTTTATGGCTGCGCCTGGTGAAGGGGTGCCTACGTACCTCTTGGGGAGGATCAGTCCATTCGTAGTTAGTTTGGTTTGAGTGAAAGTGACTCTTAAGAGTGCATTTACTCAACGGATAAAAGTGGCCGGATGGGCACATTACTCAGTTCTTTTTTATTTTTGTGCGAGTAAAAGTGACAGGTTGTCATTTAATCGGTTATTATGAAGAGCTTCGTTAAGCGTAGTAGCGCTTGAGGTGCATGGAGTTTTCATGCTCTCGGTATAACTTCATCGGTCGACGTCTCTAGTCGGTAAACGTCTGGTTTAACAACTTAGGTAATCTTGTAAGGAACCTCCTAGTTTGCTCCGAGCTTATCCGCTTTCCATTACTTCTTGTTCTCGAAGACTTTGCGTAAAATGAGGTCGCCGAGTTTGAGGGGTCGAGATTTGACCTTCTTGTTGTAGTAGCTCTCGATCTGGTGTTGGTAATTTTTGATGGGGAGTAAGGCTCGGTCGCGTTTTTCCTCGATGGCATCGAGTAGCATCACCGATCGTTGTTGGCTCTTCACGTTTACTTCGGCGGGGGCCATTGTCTCCACCCCGTAGGCTAACGAGAACGGTGTAGTTTTTGTCGCTCCTCTTGGTGTTGTTCGATTCAACCATAACACTCTATTCAGTTTGTTGGCCCAGCGAACCTTCTTTAAGTCGAGGCGCTTTTTTATGCCGTTGATTATAGTCTTGTTAGAAGCTTTGTCCGGTCCTTTTTTGTGGGGGTAACGCGGGGTGGAAGTGTTCAGATGAATTCTCCATTTGTCGTAGAACTCGCGGAACTTGTTCGATATGAACTGAGACCCATTGTCAGTGACGATCTCATAAGGTAGTCCGTGATGGCATATGGTGTTCTTCCACACAAACCCTTGAACTTTGTTGTCGGGAATAGTGATGAAAGACTCTGCTTCAATCCATTTTGTGAATTAAGCGGTTAGAACGAGGACATACTACCGTTGTCTTGAAATCGTCATTGGACCGATTATATCCATAGGCCACCGCATGAATATATATGGGGCCTTCATGGTGCGTAAAGTCTCTACTAGGCTGGGGATTGTCGGTGTATGTCGTTGACAGATACCGCAGTGCCGAGCATAGGTGTCGGAATCGGAGTTCATAGTAGGCCAAAAGAAACCAAGACTTTTGATTTTCAAGGCTAGGGCTCGACCTCCTGTATGGTTGCCGGCTGCACCTTCGTGTGTTTTGTGCATGAAAAGCCTGGTTTCCTCTCCGTTAATGCATTTCAGGAGAACCTTGTTTGTGGTGTATCGATGAAGATATCCGTCGATAACAACGTAATGGGCACCTCGTGCTTTTAGTTGTCTTGCTGACCATTTCCCGTGAGGCAGTTTACCATAGTTGAGGGAGTCGATCAATTCGGTCTGCCAATCTGTGATTAGCCGAACGTCTTGTGCCGCGTCGGTGTCATGTTTTTCATCCATTGATCTGTTTACCGGTGCCACAATCTTGCTTGTCTTGTTGGATAGGGTGATGCTCGGTTTGTCGATCCTATGGATGATTACCCGTTTAACCTGATCGCGAAGTTTGCTTCCCAGTGCGGCGAGGGCGTCGGCACTTACATTTTCTGTGCAGGGACTGAGCTTGAAGAACTCGAAGACCGTGTCAAGACTCTGTACGAGTTTGAGGTAAGGATCCATGCGTTTGTTCCGGGTGTCGTAGTCGCCACGAAATTGGTTGGTGAGTAACTGCGAGTCGTAGTAGGCGCCAAGTCGTTTTTCCTTGATGGATTTCACCAATCGGAGGCCTGCGATGAGCGATTCGTACTCTGCTTCGTTGTTGGATACGGCGAAACAGAAACTAAACGACTCTCTGATCAGTTCGCCGGTTGGTTATTGCAGTTGAATGTCGGCCCCTGAACCTTTGCTCGTAGGGGATCCGTCTACGTGCAGAATCCATTTTGGGCTCGACAATACGACGTCTTACTCGAGCTCCAGGGAAAGTTCAATCAGGAATTTGGCTAACACCTGGCTATCGCCGCTGTTTGGTTTTTATAGGTTATGTTGTGCTCCCTAATTTTGATCGCCCATTTTGAAAGACGCCCCGATTGGTTGGTCTTCTGCTTGATACTTCGTAGGGGCTGGTGGCTTAAGACTTCGATCGAGTGTGATTGAAAGCAAGACGGTAATTTCCTTGCGGAAGTGATGACCGCAAGAGCCATCTCCTCGAGGGTCGGGTACCGAGTTTCAGGATCTGTCATACGTACTCGTATAGAATATGGGCTTCTGTTCACCTTGGTCTTCCCTGATAAGGACGCTGCTGACTGCGGTCGAAGATAACGCGATGTACAAGGACATGATGTCTTCGTTCTCTAGCTTGGATATGACGGGAGGCGTTGTGAGGTATAGCTTGAGATGATTGAATGCTTCATCGAATTTCTGATCGCAAGTGAACTTTTTGTTTCCATGCAGTATTCGTAAAATGGGAGACACTTGTCGGTGGACCGATAGATGAATCAGTTGAGCCCACCGATTTGACCAGTGAGGTGCTGGACCTCTCGCCTGTTCTTCGGACTCGGGAGGTCGAGTATCACAGAGTTCTGTTTGAGATTGGCTTTGCTTCCTCTCTGTGTCACGATGTAGCCAAGAAATTGGCCCGACATGACGCCAAAGGTTTATTTTGCGGGATTGAGCTTCATGTCACACTCGTTAAGTGTCTTGAAGCAATCCTGCAGATGGTCTAAGTGATCGGTGGCGTGAAGCGATTTGACTAGCATGTCGTCGATGTATACCTCCATTGTCTTCCCTATCTTGCCGACAACATTTGATTTACGAGCCTTTGATATGTTGCTCCGGCGTTATTAAGACCGAAGGGCATTACTTTGTAGCACTAGGTTCGTCGATCCCTGATGAATGCCGTCTTCTCGTGATCATCAGGGTGCATGGCGATTTGATAATAACTAGGGAAGGCATCCATGAACGTCAACAAATGGTTCCCAGCTGTTGACACTACTATTTGGTCAATGTGTGGGAGCAGGAAGCTATCTCTCCGACACACTTTTTTTAAATCGGTGAAGTCGATGTAGACGCGCCATTTTCCGTTCTTTTATACAACTACCGGGTTGGCCAACCACTCAGGGTCTCTGTGATAAAGCCAGATCCGAGCAGTCGCTCGACTTCATCATTTACCTCTTTTGATCTATCAGGGCCGAGTTTACGTCACTTATGTCAGATGGGCTTGAATGTCGGGTCGACATTTAGTTCGTGCGTGGTTATCGATTAATCTATGCCTTTCATATCGGATGTGGTCCTGGCGAAGTTGGATGCATTTTGTCGGAGAAACATGATGCTCTCTTCTCGCATTTTGTCAGAGAGATAAGCACCAATCCGCAGAATGTTTCTTGGGTCGGATTCATTGATGGGTACCTTGAGGATTTCTTCTTTTTTTGGATAGATCATGTGGATCGGTTTCGAGACAGAATTGACGTGGGAAGTCGACTGCTGCAGCTTAACTGTTGCGATTAGAAGATCGCGAGCTGCTTTCTAGTCTCTGCGGAGCATTTGAATCCGACCGTTGGGTCCAGTAAAATTAACGCACTAGTGGTATGTTGACAAGACTGTTGTCATGGAATGTAGCCATGGAGTTCCAAGAATGGCATTATGTGGCGCTTTCGCGCCAATAACAAAGAATTTAAATGATCTTGTAATACCGCATGCATACACTGAGAGTTGGATTGTTCCTAAAATTTCTTCGGAAGATTCGTTAAAGCCTGTTAGTGTACAAGAGGAAGGATGGACATCTCGAAAATCGACTCACAGTATATCGAATGTGTCGAGAAACATCAAGTCGATTGAACTGCCGGTGTCAATTAATACATTGGTTACTTTGCAGTCCCCGATTCCTAGCTCGACGAGGAGCGTGTCATCGTGTGTCTTGTGAACACCGATGGCGTCATGAGAGGAGAACATGATTTTGTTGATCGTTTTCAGGCTTTGACGGCTAGTTTTGCGAAGTGACTGCTTGTCGACGGTAGTCTTTTAGGAGCGAACCGAGTCACCGCATGTGGGAGATCCACCCATGATTATGTTGGACCGTGATAGAAGCTTGGTATGTCGCAGCTGAATCTGGGTCCATAGATCGCTGGATGGGCCGTCATGGGTCGTTGCCAGTTCGCATTGGAGCTTTGACGTCTGGAGCCTTCGTTGTAGATTAGATGGTTTGTCGCAGTTAAGCTTGATTCTAAGGTCATCGATTTTGGGATTAAGTTTGTCGCGGAGATCGATGATTACACAGGGTACACGCTACTTGTTCTGAGTGCTTACGCTGGTGAGTTTTCCGGCCTTAGACGCATCGATCATAGTCCTGACGTCTGTGGTGGCGGTGGGCTCGTTTTTGATGGTCACTACTTTGTGCTTTAGCTGGATACGCAGATCCGTCGTAGGGTCCGGGTGGTCGTTTGGCTTGACCAATTTTCGTTCTAACTGAAAACACAGATCTTCGGGCTCATATGTAGCTTCCTTTTCGGTCAAAGCGGTTTGTCGGGAGAGAATCACTTGGACACGTCGTCGATTTTGGGGTTTTTCCTCTTCAGCTGACATATCATCTTTTTCCTTGTTTCTCTACGTCGTTCCCTCTCCTATGACCTTGGGCTCCCTCTTGGATGTTTTTGCCTAATTCTTTTGAGCCTTCTTTTCTTTGCTTTTGCTCCAACTTTTGTTGTTTTTTTGCCTGGTTGTGGGCAACTCAATTTTAGCCGTTCTGTTGCTGAAAGATGTCAGGACGCTTCGTGAATTTGTTTACACTCGCGTGTATCGTGCCCTTCAACCTGGTTGTATTCGCAGAACTCTGTGAGATCAATGGTACTAGAAGGGCCAGCTGGAGCCTCAGGCTTTTGTTCCGTATCTTTTTTTGTCAAGCGGTGGCCAGTGATTCCATCCTTTCCCGCGTACGACTAAAGACGATCCTGGGAGTTCATCCTCATTGACGACGTAAAGAAAACCCTTCTTCTAGTTGATTTTGTCGCCAGAAGAATGCTGTCTTGGCTCTTGCCATGAGTCGGCGGTTTTTGTCGCTGTAGATTTTGAAGCGTTCTGCTTGCTAATAATTTCTCGGGTATCCTCTTCCATTCGGATGAAGTTATTGGAGCGGGTGATGGCGTCCTGCAAGGACGTTGTCAGGTTGCGGTATAGGTCGTCGCGGAATTTCGAATATACGTAGAAGTGTTCATTAGCGCGTCGACGGCTATGCTGTCAGGGACGTTGACCTTGGATACGACGTCTTTGAAATTTTCCATGAAGTCGCAGAGTGTTTACCCCTGTGACTGGGAAATTTTCCACAGGTCAGAGGCGGTTGCGTCTTGGCTAGTGAACATGATATAGTGCTTGAGGAAGGCTGTCGACAAGTCACCAAAATTGTCGATAGAATTCTCAGGCAGCCGGGAAAACCAATTAAGTGCCGGTCCTTCGAGGCTCTCGGCGAAGAATTGGCCAGATCCAGCATCTTTCTCGGCGTCGGAGAAGTGAGCTCGAGCTAGGGTGATGTTGAACGGCATCACATGCTCGGCGGGATCTGAGTCACCGCGGAAAGTTGGCAGACGGATTTTTTTTCCATTGGTCAGAGTCGTACGTCGCTGATTCGCCCCGAGGAAGGTGTTTGGGGTGTCACAGAAAGGACCCTATCAATTTTCGGTGCGGAGATCATGACGCGGTGGACTTTGGTATGATATCCTAGAGTGATAGCTTGAGCTCCGCGATTTCTCAGATCATTTGCAGATCTGAGCCGCCTTGGTTATGTACGGCTTCACCACTTGTTGGTTGAACGGTTTCTTTGGCTATGGGTGCTTCCGGTTGTGCTGAATTGTTAGTGATCTAGATTTGTCTGCGGACACTCAGAGGGTTGCTCGTAGGAGCGGTCAGGGGAGCAAGGGCAGCGGCAATCTTAGCGAGTTGCGCGTTTGTGGCTTTCTGCACCTCTTCCTCCTGGAGAAGGCGGACCATGATGGTATCCATGAAGTCCAACATGGTATGCATTCCAGCTGCGGGAGTTGGGTTCGGTTCTTCACCGGAGGTGGAGTCTTCGTTAGTCATGCTGATATGGTAACGTTTCTTTGGTCTGCCCCATGGTGGGCGCTAACTGTTTGAACCGAGTTTGGTTGGATTCCAATAAGAGATACGAACTAGTCGGTGGGTTATTTTGAAGGCGTTTTATTAGATCGCAAGATGTTTGTCGGTTTATAAATAAAAAAATAAACGGTAAGAAGGTTTATTTTGAAGGCATTTTATTAAGTCCCTCGATCTCCGCAAGATTTCCACCCACGTCTAGCAGTGGTTACGGGAAGTGGCTCTCGTCTTTCTCTTTAAATAAATCCGATTGTTCTTCTTCATTTTCAACGTTTTTCAACAACAAAAACCAGGAATCTCCCAGCGTAAGTTTTAGAGAGTGTTTCGTAGATTATTAGTTCGTAGGGACGTTCACGGGTGAAGCGTGAATCGTCTATCATGGTTGTATCATGGGCTCTATTTCGTAAAAGTCTGTCTCACTACGGAGCAAATATTAAGAGTTAAGGAAAGAGATTCATCTCAACTCCATGGTCTATTTCTAAATGTTTTCATATCGGTTTTCATCTCGTCTTTTGAATTGTATATTTCCTTAACATCGCTTTATTTATATCGTTTACGACAATTGGGTTTTTCGGCTTCTACAGTCTTAACTCTTAATCGCTTATATTACATATAAGCTTTAATCGGATTGATCTTAATACGTTTTTATAAAACGATGCTTGCAATTTTCTTTACGCACATCCGCGAAACATTTCTTGCTTATCTGAAAACGGTTTGCGTTTTTCTCTGTAGCTCTACCGCGAAACATTTTTTGTTACATGAATCATAAAATACTATAAAAACGATTCGTTTCCACAACAGCTTTCTAAAGCAAGTTTGTGAATCAATCTACAAGTCTACACAAACGGTTTCTGCGAACGCTTTTTAAGCGAGTTTGCAAAACGTTTTTCAGACTTGTATCGATATGATTTGGTGGTTTGTAACGTTTTAGGCGATTTACTAAAAACACCAAAAATGACAATCGATTTTAAAGTATTATTTATTTGAAATAATATGTTACTTGTTGATGGAGTCTAATCCGCTTTCATGTTTTCTCAACAAAAAAATGACGGATCTTAACAACACTCCCATTGACACCACCATTGATACGCAAACTCCACTCAACGTTGCTCAAACAGATGCAACCCTGATAACTGCTGATGCAACAGCAACAACCGCTGCAACAATGACACCTACCCCTCCAGTGGGAAATGTTGCTGATGAAACCACGCGCTGTAGCCTGTTCGGTTCTGGTCTCTATCAAATGGGTTCTATTCAAGGAACCAAAAGCGCTCCGGTTGCAGTTCCAACTCCTCCGGCTGTACCAAGCTTGTTCACTCAAGGGATTAATGCCAAAAACGTTTGATGACAAAGGCTTCAAAACGTGGCAAAAGAAGATGATGCCCTGACCTGGACACTTGATCCATTGAGGTTCCTATGGTTCGACAACGATTAATCCAGGCCAACCAGTTCAATTTTAAGGCCTGATATTCTTAAGTCAAGTTTCATTATTCTGTGATTCAAATTTTTAGAGTCTATATGCGAGTTATTAGAGTCAAAGCTATGATAAATTTATTGCTTTATTTATAATACAAAGGATTCAATACAATTGTTAAGTTTGCACCATAGGCTATTACAATGTTCGATCCTAAATCAGTCTATCCAACCACCCATTCTCCCACGGCCTCGAGTCTTCACGGCTAAGCCAAATCCTTCCCACGATCACCATCATGTCCTGAAACCAACCAAAACGTAAGCATATATCCGATGACTTAACAATCAGTTTCTAATGCATGCAACAATAATCGGTTTCTTTCTAAGTTTATCCCGAAAATCCCCTTAATAATATTCGATTTATCAGGTTATCAACCGGATCATTCAAGTTCAGTTTGCGGATCCATAACTGTCCGTCTTACCACTGAAACATCCGGATTGGCCTTAACCCGATCATGCCGTTTGGCTAGAACTTGTGATCTATCGGATCCAGCACTTAAGCATCAGATCACATAATCGGACCGGCTTACAGCCTTGGTCTTTTTACTCGGCCCTAAGTCCTAAGTTACTTGATCGTTCATACAGAAGAAAGAAGAAAACGATCAAGTTAAGAAGAGATGGACGTAACTGTTTAACCCAATCGCCATAGAACCAGTCGGAATTACCCGAGGGCTATGAGCGATGGTTTATCTGGTCCATCCACTCACCTTGGAAGTGCGTTCTCGAGTCCTGGTCCCAGTACGTGGTTCCTTCTCCTTCGGACTCATTCTGGATCGTTCTTCAAGACGATGCAGTCGGATTGCCTTTGTGGCTTGATTTCGATCAAGTCTTCTTTCCAATTCGCCTTAATTCTTCTCCTTCGGTTGCCTTTTTGGTTCTGATATTTTCTTGAGTTTCCTTAGGAAATTCTCTGCCTAAAACTGATCCCCAGGCCCGAAATATAAAGAAGACTCGGCCAAATGATTGGGGATGCTACAAGTCTTCCCCACTTGATAGGGATTCGTCCCCGAATCCAAACCAAGTGATCCTTTTCCCTCAA
>CAJHQQ010005409.1:0-17300 GCA_905132885.1 Moricandia moricandioides
CCAAAGAAACTAGAGATAAGTAAAATGTCGGCGACAACTCCATACACCTCCGGAACTGGGTTATCGCTAAGGACGCTGGTGATGAGGATCTTTGAATCCGACTCTACTCTCAGATTCATGATGTTCTTGTCTCTGCAACACTGAAGCGCTTCTCTAAGTGCCAAACTCTCTGCCATCAACGAAGAAGGTACATTGTTTACTATCGTAGAGTAAGGAGTTGTGTTGTCATTTAGAGTTAGAGTCCATCCAAGTCCCGCTCGGGCTGTTGCTTCACTCCAGGCTGCGTCTGATCTAAGTAAAGTACCTGTGACAGTATTTAGCTGAGGCAAGCTTATCTTGTGTGGCTTTGCGCATTTCTCCTGTCCATCCTGCCATTCCCGCGCCATAACGATCGCTTTGGACAGAGACTCCTCTGTTTCTACTCTGAAATTTGAAAACACAAGTTTGTTCCTGGATGTCCACAAACCCCACATAATCCAAGGCGCCAAATGACCCGTTGAGATGCCCGTTGGAGGCAGGCACGGTCTCATCTTCACAAGGTTCCAGGTTTCCCTTAAATCTATCATTCCGCTATAATCAATGTCACCCGTAAACGGAGCTGCTTGCCACACAGCTTTTGCAAACTCACATTGAAAGAAAAGATGAATTATAGATTCAGGTTCTCCACATCGCTTACATCGGGGGTCCACTTGGATATGTCTGTCTTCTAGTCTTGTACCCACAGGTAGAGCACCTCGTAAAGCTTTCCAGATTAGTATCTTAACCTTAGGTGCTATCCGCAAATTCCAGACTTCATTGTTCCAATTTCCCGCGAGTTGCAAGTTCTCAGCAGTGTTTGCGGCTTCAAAAGCCGCATGATAACCCGACTTGGTTGAATATTCTCCACTTCTCGTTCCCAACCAACAAAGTTTGTCCGGAGCCCCCAGCCTACTCGCTTTGAGTTTTAGGATTTGATTCTCTGAAAAAGGACAAATTTCTCTGATTTTCTCGGTATCCCAATCCGTAGAACCCGGCTTGAATAGACTCGATACTTTTCGGTTCAGTGTTTTTTCTGTTGGTGGACCCATCAGTCTTTCCTGCTGCTTGACACTTATCCACGGGTCCTGCCATAAGTCAATAGATTTTCCATCTCCCACAAGCCATCCATATTTTTCCAATATCAGATCACGTCCTAATAATATACCCTTCCATCCGTGTGATTCCGACGATCTACTTTGGCACTTAAACAGGTTTCCCTCTGAGCAATACTTACTACAAAGAACTTGACTAATTAGGCTTTGAGGATTTTTGAGAATTCTCCAGCTGAGTTTGCCTAGGAAAGCATCATTGAAGCTTTGAAAATCTCGCATTCCGAGACCTCCCTTTTCTTTTGATTGAGCAAGCTTATTCCACGCTACCCATGCCATCTTCTTTTTTCCATTTCTATCGTCCCACCAAAAGCGAGTTACCGCAGACTGTATTCTTTTAATCAGCGATAGAGGCAGTTTGAAACACGTCATGGCATAGGATGGTATAGGGGAGAGGACACTCTTCAACATTACCAGTTTTCCAGCTGGGGAGAGGAACCGATTCGACCAACCGTTTGCCTTTTGTTTGATTCTGTCCACTATCCCCGTAAATAAATCCTTTTTTCGTCTTCCGAAATGCTCCGGTAAACCCAAATATTTTCCGGTTCCTCCTTCTTTTTGAATCTGTAAATCGTCTTTAACAGACTGCTTTAGCGATGTGGGAGCTTTGCTTGAGAAAGTTATTGACGATTTCTCAGCATTAATCAATTGCCCGGAAGCTGCCTCATACCGCTTCAGAATTCCTTTTAAAGCTTCTCGGCTTGACTTGTCGGATTTGAGGAAGAACATAGTGTCATCCGCAAACAATAGATGGTTTATATAAGGACTGCCCCGAGCGACCCGAATGCCCCTTAAAGAACCATTTTCTTGTGCTCTGTTACAGAGTCCCGAGAGCACCTCACTACACAAAATGAATAGGTAAGGTGAGAGTGGGTCTCCTTGACGGATTCCCCGACTCGGTCGAACCCTTCCTCTAGGCGAGCCGTTGATGAGAAAAGAGTAAGTAACAGAGGAGATACACTGCATAATCCAGCTTATCAATCGTGAATGGAACCCCATTCTAAATAACACCGCTTCGACAAAATCCCATTCGAGTCTATCGTATGCCTTGCTCATGTCAGTTTTAACAGCCATTGCACATCGTTTTCTTGCCTTCGATGACTTTAGTGTATGTAACACTTCATGCGTTATTAGTACATTATCCGAGATTGCTCTTCCGGGCACAAAGGCTGATTGGTTTGGAGAGATTACCGAGTCCAAAACTGGTTGTAGTCTGCGGGTGAGGATTTTGGATATAATTTTGTAGTAGACATTGCAAAGTGCAATCGGTCGGTAGTCGGAGACCCGCTGTGGACTCTGAACTTTTGGTATTAATCGAATGTGGGTGTCGTTAATACCCCTCGGGAGACTTCCCGACTCAAAGAATTTCCTGATTTCTTGAACTATCTCCTCCCCAATATCTGTCCAGTTGGACTGATAAAAGCTCGCTGAGAATCCGTCCGGGCCTGGTGCTTTATCAGCGTGAATAGAGAATAGAGCATCTCGTATTTCCAACGCCGATGGGGTCCCAATAAGCTTTAGGTTAGTTTCCTCTGATATTACTGGTTGGAGAGCAAACTCCACCGTTTCAGATCGATTCCCCTCTTTCGATGTAAATAGCCCATTAAAGTAGCATACTATCACCTTAGAGATATCCTCCTCCTTATACACCATCGCTCCAGCCTCATTTTCAATAACTGAAAAAACATTTGCTCTTCTCCTCTTCCTTGCAGTAGCGTGAAAGAAACCGGTGTTACGATCGCCCAAATTTAACCAAAGCAGTCTACTCCTCTGTCTCCAATAAGATTCTTCTGCCGTATAAGCCGCTGAGAGCTCTGCTGTTATCCTTTGGATTCTATTCGTGTCATTTTCTGGGCTACTTAGCAGCATGTCGAGCTCCTCTTTGTTCTTCTCAATAGCAACTCTGCTATTTAATCCTTGGACTTTGCTCCAATCCATTATTGCTCTTCGGACACTAGAGGTCCTCTCACTAACTGTCCCTGAGGTGCTTTTCCATGTTTCAGAGATCAGCTTCTTCACTTCCTCATTGTCCTTTAATCTTCGATCAAATCTGAACAGTCCTCTTCTTCGTTTTCTTTCAGGTTCGAAGAAAGACAGCAAGGGTTTATGATCGGAAGCCTCAAATGCCATATATTGACATCGAGCAGTTGGGAACGTCTCCGCCCAATTACTGTTAGCAATGGCTCTGTCCAGCCGGCATCTAACAAAGTGTATTCCTCTTTGACCTCTCCAGGATAGAGGGTCCCCGCAATGTCTCAAGTCAAAAAAATCACCTTCCGAAAATAATGTTCTCAGGTCACTAAAAGATCCTTCTGGTCTGTCCGGTCCGCCTAGTTTTTCATCTGCATTGAGAAGGTCATTGAAGTCTCCTGTTAAAAACCAAGCAGCATCGCTCTCATTTGCTTTAGTTACCAACTGATTCCATTGAGCTTTGCGCAAGACTCGATCATTGTTTCCATAGATAAAAGAGGAGTGAAATTTTTTCCCTTCAAAGGTAATACACGTTTCAATACAATTTGCATCAGATGAGATAACATCAAGAACAACATTATCTTTCCAGAACAGTGCAAGTCCTCCCGCCCCGTGGCCCGTCGGAGAGACTAGATGGTGATGATCAAAATTCAGGTGGTCCAACCGTTGCAGGATCATCTCAGAGGGGTTTTTGGTTTCCATAAGAAAGATTACATCTGGATCATTTTGTTTCTTAATCTCTCTTAGTCTTCGAACTGTCTGGGGATTCCCCAACCCCTGACAGTTCCAGCTCAATATCGCTAAGGAGCAAGACTTGATGGATTTTGAAAATCCACCGTCTTCTTCCTTTTTGGTAGGTAATCGCTCAAAGGTTGATTATCTGATATCTGAGCTGCAGTGTCTACCGAGTCGGAGGCTTGGTCTCTGGATCGCCCCTTTCTAGCTTTAGGGATTTTAGAGGATGGTCCAACCTGGGTGGACAGCTTCCTACGGCATAGTGGTGCTTTTGTTTGCTGGACAGCTTCCTACGGCATAGTTAAGCATGTTTATTTGGGCTATGTTTCGACTCAAGTGTTGAGGGTGGTCCTAGATGTTAACTTGAATCGTAACTTCAGTTACGCGAGGTGGTTTATTCCTAGCCTTCGTGAGTTATAATTGCATCAAAATATTATTTTTTGTTCTGTATTGTTTATATTATATATTTCATGATTAATGTTTATTAATTGAGATTTATACTTAATTTTTTATCAGATTGTTTTGGTGTTTGCATACGTAAACCTTTCTTGTTCCTTTATATCAATTTATCAACTGATAAGGGTAAATGATGATGGATCTCAAATTTCACTTTAGATTAGGGTTTTGATAACGTATAGAAGAAGAAATCTAAAAAGTATATCGATTGATGATTTCGTACAAAAATGTGTGTTTGATTAATAATCCGAGAATGCAATTGTGAGATATATGAGGTATTTAAGAACAAGAGATTATATATTGAAAATATAAAATAGCTATGGAAGAATTCAGACAACCTTCTTTTTGTTCTCGGTCTTTCTTTTATAGATCTCTAGGAGTGAATTGTAATGATGGTGTGAACTCCGGCGCGTATCGAGGCCCTTAAAGATCACCTTTAGTGTTTTTGACAGTCGTTCGGCTCTGGTTTGACTAGGCTAAGCTCGGCATGGGTGGTCCCCTCAGCTCAGGATGGGCTCTTGATCTTCGTGGGCATGTTGTTTTCTTCTGGGACTTTGTGACATTGGTCGGGCTCTCGGACTGGGTGTAGAGCGGGGTGAAACCCACCTCCAACAATAGCCCCCAGAAAACAATATGTCTTAAGTTAGCGTCCACATCAAATGCTGATTCCGAACTGGATGGTATGCTCGAAGTTGTCGATTCTTTAGAAGTGTTAAGATTAGGTTTTTGTTTACTATCATTTATTGTTATTTTTATTTAGTATTTGATATATAAATCCACGATCCTACTTTCCTTTCTTGGGAGATGAATCCCTTCGAAAAACAAGTAATCGTTCCTTTCTTTGATTTTCGAAGGATTAGACCTTTCACTTCTCTTGTTTTGTCACCATTGTGTAATTTCGATGGGAATGGGTGTCACTTCAATCGTTATAAGTTATTTTTCTATTACATTCTTTCACTTATCCGAAATTTTGTCTCCTTTTCATCTTTCATCACCTCTCTATTTCCGTCTTTGTCCTCTTCTTTTACCAATAGCACCATTGATCACAAGAAACTCTCAGAGGGCTCCTCTGCCCTCGTCTTCCAAGGGTTCCTACGGTTTGCAGTCTAACAACATGCTCCCTATCTTGCTCCCTTCTTCTTTTACTGTTATTCAATTTCATCTTCGGGGAATGTCAGTTTTGTTGGTCCCTCTTCTGCTTTGGTGCCCATGTCGGGCTCTAGTATCGGGAGCAGTGCTATGGTTCCTGTCAGGAGCAGTGAACCTCAGGTTGGTTCGGTCACTTCTTGATCGGTGTTCTCTACTTGAAAAACTGCACGTATAGTGGACTCGATTAAGAATTTGAGGGAATCTCTAGAGGTTTATGTGGAGACGATTTTCCTTCTCCCTATTGAGGCTGACATACCTTGGTCGATACCTCAGGGGTATTACGAGGCGTATTTGAAGGAGTGTCAGTGTGTCACCTTTGGAAGCTTATCCTAGAATGATGTTGGTTGAACCCGAGATGGTGCAGCTAGCGATTGGCAAGTTTAAAGACGTTCTCCCTCGTACTTTGGAGTTTGTTTACTCCCATTCTTATTGCGGTCATTTTGGACGCTCTTTCGTGTCTTTGGTCTTTCTTTATAGATATTTAGGAGTGAATCATGACGACGGCGTTATCTCCGGCGAGTATCAAAACCCTTAATGATCGTCTTTAATGTTTTGTTTTTTGTTCAGCTTTAGTTTGACTAGGTGGTCCTCGCAGGTCGGGATGAACCGTTGATCTTCGTGGGTCTGTTGTCATCTTCTAGGCCTTGGTCGTATTGATTCAAGCTTTCGGACTGGATCTGAAGCGGAGTGAAACCCGCCTCCAACAAATGGTAATGATGATGATGAACGGTGGAGTATTACATGTACACAAAGTGAAGATGTGGCTTATAAAGATAACAAGCTTTACGTCTATATCTTCGATCATCACATCAACATTCTTGATTTCTCTGGAGATTGCCCTAACTTAGTCACTGAGGGAAACCATTATCTTAATGATCCTATTCGTTTCATGTATACGATATAAGATGACAATTTCCATCAAAGGCTTAGGAGAAGTTTTGATCGTTTTGAGCTTATAAGAGTTTAACATAATGTTTTGTATTTGTAAGCTGAATCTTGAGATTGGTGAACGGGAAAAATTAGTCTTTGGGAGACGAGATGTTGATTTTTTGTGATGGAGTTACAACAAGAGGACCTGTCAAAGATAGAGGAGTCAAGAGTGATTCAATGTGCTTCAGTGATGATGATCATTTGTGTGATAATTATCTTACGACGAGGAACACATACTTCTTAGGATTCTATAGTCAAGTCCATCATGGTGCCTATTCAAACATGATTAATGTATAAATATTTTTTTAAAAAAAATTGACAAACATGATTTATAACCAGATAGTTCGAAAGAAAGCATACTTATTTACAATCCAATTTGGTGTTTATTCAAGCACCAGGAAAGAGGAAACAAAAACATAGTTGCTAGAACATTAATTTTTATCCCAATTATACATGAGCATTAGCGGCTCACCGTTTCTTGAAAAGTAAATAGCATCATCTCGTGCTTCCCATGTGTTTACCTTGTTACATCTACGAAACTGACCTCCTTGATATGCTGTAAAGTTTTGATGATATTCAAGATTAGCCCCCTTCCACAAGATACATTTGAATACTGTAAAGAAAAAGAAATTATCATGAAAACTAAAATTGTATGCAACGTCTTGAAATCTCAGAAAATGATCGCCTAGATCATCGTCTTTGGATTTGCAATGGACTTTGAGAATACTACGGCTAAGTGCAAGGTTGTTCTGAATAGCTACGATGTTTTTATGACACTTAGCTTCATTGGACAATACATGCACAGAAAATATAAGAGACAGAAAAATAAATACAAGATTCATTTTTTGGTTTATATATAAACGTCATAGTTCATAGGTGTATATGTCTCTACAGATTTATAGAGTTCATAGTTCATAGGTTTCTCAGACCAAAGTTGACAATGGTTTATTGGATGCCTCTAATGGTGTTTGTGATCCATTTGGCAGACTTTCAAAGACTTCATAATGTCTCATAACTCGAGCTGGAATCCACTTAAAATAGGTTACTTCTTAATACTTTTATTTTCTAACCGTCAACGCAGTAACCACATTTGTTGCTATCGTCAAAGAGAAATTTAAATGTTAATTTTAAAATAAGGCTTCGACTTTCTCTTTCTTTGTTACAGAACCTATAATGGTGAGATTTTTTTTATAATTTGTTATTGCAAGAAGAGTTGGCCTTCAGCTTTAGTATCACTTTCAGGTCCGGAGTCAATCTTTGATATAATATGAGACATGTTTAATCCACTCTTTCTACCGGGATTCGAAGTAGGAGCGCAACAAAACCGATCCATGCAGTTAACCATTAGTCCATGCACACCTGTGGTATGGTGAAAAATATTGAGGAAAGTTAATAAGAAAACGAGGCAACATACCTAGCTCATAAGATGAAACAAGAACTTAGTAAATAGAACACTACATGAGCTTTATCAGCTCATCCTTTGTTGATAAGTAAATAGCATCATCTCGTGCTTCCCATGTGTATAACGTGCCACATCTTGCGTACTTATCTGCTTCATATCCTGTACAGTTTTTATGATATTCAAGATTAGCCCCCTTCCACAAGACACATCTGAATCTTGTAATGAAATGATCATGAAAACTAAAATTGTATGCGACGTCATGGAAGCTCAGAAAATGATTGTCTAGATCATCGTTTCTGGATTTCCAATGCAGTTTGGGTATAGTATGGCTAAGAGTAAGGTTGTTTTGAAAAGCAACTGTGTTTTTATGGCACCTCGCTTTATTCGCCTCAAAATGCAAAGAAAATAAAAAGATACATAAAAAGTAAATACAAGATTCATTTTTCTTTTAATAAATCAGCTTGAGAGGGTCAAGAAATACTTATTTGTGTATGTGTCTACAGATATATATATATATATAATTCATAGGTTTCTCTAACCAAACGTTACCTATGGACTATGGTTTCTTGGATACCTCTCGTTTTGGTGTTTGTGATCCATTTGGCAGACTTTCAAAGACTTCATTAGCGTGTCATAACTCGAGCTGGATTCTACTTTAAATAGGTTTACTTTTTTATTATTTTTATTTTGTAACCGTTAATGCAATAACTACATTTGCTGCTGTCGTTAAAGAGAATTTAAATGTGAAAGTTTCTACGTTTTGTTTCTTTGTAACATAACCTTTAATTTAATGGTAAGGAATATTGATTTCTTGTGCTTTTGCAATAGTGAAACCTCATGATACAAAGTTCTTGAAATCGATCCTGTTTTTTTTTTTTTTTTATGTCATTACTCTTTGATGTCCATCCACAAATGCAGTTATTACAGCGTTTCAAGAATCATAGAATCTATATATCTTTAATATATAGTTGAATTATGTTTTCTTTTGTTCTGATTTCACCACAAATTGTACATTGGATTATATGTTCTTAATGGAATGGTAAGAAAATTAATGAACTTGGCAACAAAAAGCTGAATGCTCAAGGTTCCAGCTGATGAACAACATAGCAAAGTACATTGCTCTTAAGGACAACACAAGATGGAAGAATCCACAGCTATATCATCTTCTTCTTTAGCTTTGTCTTTACGGAACTGGAACTGTAGTTTGGTTTGCGTCAGGAAAGTCATGCTTTTAAGCTGAGATGTGAATGTTAACTTACGCTGAAGGATTCTGAATCGATCCCAGTTGATAAAGTTGCCATCACAATGGCTCCTATAGCTCTATATGGAAACTCTGAACAAAGTAAAAAAAAAAAAAGAGATTGTGTCAGCAATTTTTAGGAACTTGGGTATTTCTTGTGGTGAGAGTTGTCTTTCAATGTCACACTATGTGACTAATCTCCAGCTATTCGACTCAGTTGTGAAAGTCTTCTCGACGCATTCAAGTTTTGTCTCGAATTCACTGTCATCTTCTGCTGAAGAACTATCTCGCTTATCTTATGGTGTTATTGTAGTTTATGCTTTTTATTCAAGAGGATAGATAACTACCTCTTATTATTGTAGTGGTAAAAGCTGAGTTTATTAGTGAAGTTAAGTTGTGTTCCAAGAAAAAAATGATGACGATGATGAGAGGTGGAGTACTACATGTACACAAAGTGAAGATGTGGCGTATAAATATAACAAGCTTTACGTCTATATCTTCGATCATCACATCCACATTCTTGATTTCTCTGGAAATTGCCCTAAAGTAGTCGTAGAAGGAAACCATTATCTTAACGATCCTTTACGCTTCATGTATACAATATAAGATGAAAATTGCCAACGAGGGCTTAGGAGAAGTTGTGATCGTTTTGAGCTTATAAGAGTTGAACATAAAGTCTTGTATTTGTAAGCTGAATCTAGGTTGACGAATGGGAAAGATTATAGTCTTTAGAAGACGAGATGTTGTTTTTTTGGTCATAGAGTTACAATAAGAGGACCTGTCAAAGAAAGAAGAGTCAAGAGTGATTCAATGTGCTTCCCTGAGGACGATCATTTGTCTGATAATTATCTTACAACGAGTAGAGGCATACTTCTTAGGATCTTATAGTCCATCATGGTGCCTATTCAAACATGATTAATGTATAAATATTTTTTAAAAAAAAATACAAACATGATTTATAACCAGATAATTCGAAAGAAAGCATTCTTATTTATAATCCATCTTGGTGTTTATTCAAGCACAGGAAAGAGGAAACATAGCTATGTCACAAGATGAAACAAAAACATAGTAGCTAGAATAATAGAACATTAATTTATACCCCAAATATACATGGGCATTAGAGGCGAACCGTTTTTTGAAAAGTAAACACCATCATCTCGTGCTTCCCATGTGTGTAACACGCCACATCTAAGAAACCCACCTTCTTCATATGCTATAAACTCTCTGTGATATTCAAAATTAGCCCCCTTCCACAAATTACATTTGAATATTGTATAAAAAATGCGATCATCATGAAAACTAAAATTGTATGCAACGGCTTGAAAGCTCAGAAAATGATCGCCTAGATCATCATCTTTAGATTTGCAATGGATTTTGAGAACACTACGGCTAAGCGCCATGTTGTTTTGAATGGCCACGGTATTTTTAGGACACTTATCTAAAATCGACTCAACAACATGCAAAGAAAATATAAGATACAGAAAAATAAATGCAAGATTCATTTTTCTTTTAATTAATCATGTATGTCTCTACTGATTTATAGATTACATAGTTCATAGGTTTCAAAGTCAACAATAGTTTGTTGGATACCTCTAATGGTGTTTGTGCTCCATTTGGCAGACATTCAAAGGCTTCATTAGTGTCTCATAACTCAAGCTGGAATCTACTTTAAATAGGTTTAATTTCTTTAATACTTTTATTTTCTAACCGTCAATGCACCAACCACATTTGTTGTTATCGTCAAAGAGAAAGTTAAATGTTAATTTAAAAAGAAAGCTTCTTTTTTTTTTTGGTCAAAAGAAAGCTTCTACGTTTTCTTTCTAAAACTTTCTTTGTTACAAAATCTATTAATGGTTAGATTTTTTTTGTTTGTTGTTGCAAGAAGAGTTGGGTTTCGGCTTTAACATCTCTTTTTGGCCCGGACCCAATCAAATGAGTTGGGTTTCTACAAGGATTCCAATTAGGAGCACAACAAAACCAACCCATTCCCTTAACTACTAGTCCACGTCCACAAGTGGTATGGTGAGAGATATTGAGAAAAAATAACAAAAATTAAGCAATGACACACCTATCTGCTGACTTCTGATGTTGTTGACAGTCATGAACCCTAGGTTGTCTCACAATAGGTGCAATCAACTTCCACACTATATACAAAATCAATAAAGAAATATTTAGAGCTTCTGTAAGATCAAGAACTGACATAAACCATTTGGTTACACGTTTTTTTTAACTTACGGTATATCCCTGCGGCCAAGTGCAAACCACCGAACATCCATGCTCCATCTGTGTGTTGAATTTCTAGTATTAGTTTCATAGTCATTATGTGAAGTCTATTGCTTCCTAATCAAAGAGAACAAAGTGGAGATGAAATATGGAATGTTTCTTACTTCCGAGCTGAATGCTCAAGCTCAAGGTTCCAGCTAATGAACAACATAGCAAAGTACATTGCTCTTAAGGACAACACAAGATGGAAGAATCCATAGCTACATCATCTTCTTCTTTAGCTTTGTCTTTACGGAACTGGAACTGTAGTTAGGTTTGCGTCAGGAAAATTCATGCTTTTAAGCTGAGATGTGAATGTTAACTTACCCTGAAGGATTCTGAATCGATCCCAGTTGAGAAAGTTTCCATCACAATGGCTCCTATAGCTCTATATGGAAACTCTGAACAAAGTCAAAATAAAAAAAAGTGAGATTGTGTCAGCATGTTTTAGGAACTTGGGTATTCTTTGTAGGTGAGAGTTGTCTTTCAAAGTCACACTATGTGACTAATTTCCAGCTATCCGACTCGGTCCTGAAAGCCTTTTCGACGCATTCAAGTTTCGTCTCGAATTCACTGTCATCTTCTGTTGAAGAACTATCTCGCTTATCTTATGGTGTTATTGTAGTTTATGCTTTGTATTCAAGAGGATAGATAACTACCTCTTATTATTGTAGTGGTAAAAGCTGAGTTTATTATAGTCCATCATGGTGCCTATTCAAACATGACTAATGTATAAATATTAAAAAAAAAAACAAATCTGACAAAAATGATTTTTTTTTTTTTAACACAATGACAAAAATGATTTATAACCAGATAATTCAAAAGAAAGCATACTTATTTATAATCCATCTTGGTGTTTATTCAAGCACAGGAAAGAGGAAACATAGCTATGTCACAAGATGAAACAAAAACATAGTAGCTAGAGTCATAGAACATTAATTTATATCCCAAATATACATGGGCTTTAGAGGCGCACCGTCTTTTGAAAAGTAAACACCATCTTCTCGTGCTTCCCATGTGTGTAACACGCCACATCTAGGAAACGCTTCTTCTTCATATGCTACAAACTCTCTGTGATATTCAAAATTAGCCCCTTTCCACAAATTACATTTGAATATTGTAAAAAAAAGGCGATCATCATGAAAACTAAAATTGTATGCAACGGCTTGAAAGCTCAGAAAATGATCGCCTAGATCATCATCTTTGGATTTGCAATGGATTTTGAGAATACTACGGCTAACCGCCATGTTGTTTTGAATAGCCACAGTATTTTTAGGACACTTATCTTTAATCGACTCAACATCATGCAAAGAAAATATAAGATACAGAAAAATAAGTACAGGATTCATTTTTTCTTTTAATTAACCATGTATCTTTCTACAGATTTATAGACTTCATAGTTCATAGGTTTCTCAGACCAAAGTCAACAATGGTTTATTGGATGCCTCTAATGGTGTTTGTGCTCCATTTGGCAGACATTCAAAGGCTTCATTAGTGTCTCATAACTCAAGCTGGAGTCTACTTTAAATAGGTTTAGTTTCTTTAATACTTTTATTTTCTAACCGTCAATGCAGCAACCATATTTGTTGTTATCGTCAAAAAGAAAGTTAAATGTTAATTTAAAAAGAAAGCTTCTACGTTTTGTTTCTAAAACTTTCTTTGTTACAGAACCTATTAATGGTGAGATTTTTTTTTTGTTGTTGCAAGAAGAGTTGATTCCGGCTTTAACATCCCTTTTTGGCCCGGACCCAATCATATGAGTTGGGTTTCTACAAGGATTCCAATTAGGAACGCAACAAAACCAACCCATGCGCTTACACGCCCACAAGTGGTATGGTGAGAGATATTGAGAAAAAATAATGACAAAACGGAATTCTTTATGCTTTTGCATTGGTGTTTATTCAAGCACCAAGAAAGAGGCAACATAGCTAGCTCATAAGATGAAATAAGAACTTAGTAGTTAGAACATTAATCTTTATCCCAACTATACATGAGCTTTATCGTCTGGTCCTTTGTTGATAAGTAAATAGCATCATCTCGTGCTTTCCATGTGTATAACGCGCCACATCTTGCATAGCTCTCTGCTTCATATCCTAGAAAGCTCTTATGGTATTCAAGATTAGCACCCTTCCACAAGATACATTTGAATCTTGTATACAGAATGAAATGATCATGAAAACTAAAATTGTATGCACCGTCTTGAAACCTCAGGAAATGGTCCCCTAGATCATCGTCTCTGGATTTGCAATGGACTTTGAGCACACTTCTGCTAAGAGTAAGGTTGTTTTGAAAAGCTACGGTGTTTTTATGGCACTTAGTTACACTCGACTCAAAATGCAAAGAAAATATAAGATACAGAAAAATAAATACAAGATTCATTTTTCTTTTAAATAATTGTGTATGTCTCTACAGATTTATAGACTTCATAGTTCATAGATTTCTCAGAACAAAGTCAACAATTGTTTCTTGGATACCTCTCGTTTTGGTGTTTGTGATCCATTTGGCAGACTTTTAAAGACTTCATTAGTGTCTCATAACTCGAGCTGGATTCTATTTTAAACAGGTTTACTTTCTTAATATTTTTATTTTCTAACCGTTAATGCAATAACCACATTTGCTGCTGTCATTAAGGAGAAATTCAAATGTGAAGGATTCTGCGTTTTGTTTTCTTTGTTACAGAACATTTAAATGGTAAGGAACATTGATCATAATTAATAAGACAACGAGATTCTTATGCTTTTGCAATAGTGAAACATCATGATATACAAAGTTCTTGTAATCCATCTTGTATTTATTTTTTTATCATTACTCTTTTAATGTCTTGCTTACATACATACACAAATCCAGTTATTAGAGAGTTTCAAGAATAATAGACTTTATATGTCTTTAATATCTAGCTGAAATATTAAATAATCTTTTCTATTGTTCTGACTTCAACACAGGTTGTACACTGGATTATGTTCTTAATGGAATCACTTTAAGGTAAAAAAAAATGAGCTAACTTGGTAACAAAAAGCTTCATAAAGAATCTAGATCACGAGTAGAAATATCAGTGAAAATTCACTTCACCCATCTCTCTGCTGACTTCTGTTGTCGTTGGCTGAGGTTGCTCATGAACCCTAGGCTGTCTCACTATAGGTGCAATCAACTTCCACACTATATTCAAAATCAATAAACAAATATTTAGAGCTTCTGTAAGATCAAGAACTGACATAAACGAGATTGAAACCATTTGGTTACACGTTTTAACTTACGGTATATCCCTGCAGCAAACCACTCATTCACTATCTTCACCCATGTGCTTGTCCACCCAACATCAATGCTCCATCTATGCCTTACATTTATAATATTAGCTCATAGTCATTGTCTGAACAGAGCATGACTTGAGGGAAGCCTTTTGAAACATTGCAATGGAGCCCCCATTTTGTGGGACCTTCATTTTTAATTTTTTTTGCCAAGATATTTTTTTTAAATTATATATTCATAAAATTATATAGAAAATGGTAATATTGAATATAATTTTAAAAAGAAAAATTAGTTCATAAGAATTATAAATTAGAAAATAGATTTTATGTTATTATGATTAAAGTATAAATAAATTTAACAATAAAAATATAATATTTGGTTTTATGTAATTAAAAATCAAAATTTTAATTCTATTTTAAAGAATTTTTCCAACTATGTTTTTGGTAAGAAAATATTTTTTCAGGAAAATATATTTTTTAATAGGCCCCGGAAATCTCAGGTCACCTTTTTTGTGAAAGACTAGAGATGAAACATGGAGTATATGTTTCTTACTTGGGAGCTGAATGCTCGAGGTTCCAGCTGATGAACAACATAGCAAAGTACATTGCTCCTAAGGAAAACACAAGATGAAAGAATCCATAGCTATATGGAATATCATCTTCTTCTTTAACTTCATCTTTACGGAACTGGAACTGTAAATTAGGTTTTGTATCAGGAAAGTCATGCTTATCAAGCTGAGATGTTGAATGTTAAACTTACGCAGAAGGATTCTGAATCGATCCCGGTTGAGAATGTTGCCATCACAATGGCTCCTATAGCTATAAGAAAACTCTGAAACAAAGTCAAAATAAAAAAGAAGTGAGATTGAGTCTAAGTAAAGCAACAACTCAAGAAGAAAGAAGATTTCAACTCTTTACCACTACTGCAATCCAATCGGTATGACCGTTTTGTGTATATGCATTGCATTTGGTATGTGAAGGTTCGCTGGTACATAACTTTTATACTTTAGTAATGTTTTGAAGAACCAAACCAAACCAAACAAACATTAGCTTTTGGTTTTGGTCTTTACCTTCTGATGGCAGACCAACATAAAAACACAATGTAGGAAGCCATAATACCAGATGACATAAGGCTACTCTTCACCTAAAATGAAAAAGCAACATAAACCATCAGAAATGGACATAAAGATCGAAAAAAGCTTAGGAAACATACCTTTGAATGAAAGCACATAACCAACATAACGATTAGAAGAAGTACAGTCAATGAGATAAAGAATATATTGAGGGGACAAGCAGTTGAAGCTACATAGAAGTAGTACATCACCGCGATCCCACAAACAGAGCCTATGTAGAAAGCTATTGACATGACCAAACCAAAAGAACAGCTGCAGAAAACACAGTATTGTAAATCAACAGTTTATATATTATATCCACATAGAACATAACACTTTTTGTAATGATTGATACTTGCTTACCTTTGCTTGTTTTGGTTATTAGGCATCCAGTAGTTATTCCACCAAGTGATGAATTCAATCACACTTATTAGTTGAAGTCCAAGAAATATCCTGAAAACCATAGAAATGCTATGTTATTCTTTTTACACAATTGTTTATAAAAGAGTGTAACTTGAGGAGATGAGTTTTACCCTGCACCAACACGGGCGATTTCTCCTGTAAGATAAAGATCATTGTTGTGATCAAACCAATCATATCAAATAGGTTATGATAAAGCTATAGTGAAACATGACCATACCGTAAATTTGGATGTAAAGCTGAGGTATGAAGAAAGAAGCAACCATGGCTGAAACAAGCAGGAGAAACTTGAAGCTCCATTTATCTGAGTGCCAACTGTTTTGAGCTTGGTGGAGTTTCATTGTGTTCCATGTTGAGATGAACATAATGAGGAAAAATATCTTTATTGCTAAGGATAACTAAAACTCATATAACATTTTAGCATTGTGATTCTATAAGCATAAGTTTCATTTTTCAGGATACGAAACATCCAAGACTCACTCTGAGTACCCCAAGAGTATGGAAACAATGACTTCCTTCTGGTCCACAACTACTAACATCTGCTTTAACATTAGTTATATATTAAAGATGTTAAAATTAACATTAGATAGATCCCAAAAGATAATGACTTTACGTGGAAGTAAGGTCGTCAGAGCCTTCTGTGCGTAGTCACGGATGAACCAAGCGCATAGGTTTATGATTAAGAAGATGGTTCCATAGACATAACGAGCTCTCAACGACTTTTTCTTCTCTTGGTAGTAAAAGAGACTCCTCTGTTCTATCTCCCTTATGAGATCATCAAGCTGAGCAGCCTCTAAGTCACCAGGACTTATCTGGAACGATCTTACCCGTGGATCATTCATAGTCCAAAACCTACAAGAAACTAAAAATATCCAGAATGGTGCACTAAACAAGATTCTAAGAACTTAATCTCTAGGATCTAACTTCAAGAACACGACCAACAGTTTACATGTTAAAAGGGAAACAACAAGGATCTGACCTTTTTGGCTCTGGCTGGATGTAGAGTTAGAGATAGAGTCCAAAGAAGAAGAAGAAGAAGAGACCAAAGCTTGAGAGTTGAAGTGTGAGTCTGTCCAGTGTTCTTACACGACAATCTTGCAGAAAGAGTAAAGAAGACGCGGTTCCAAAAGTCTATTTAAAAGAGTAGATCCGCCTAAATGCACCGATATTTAGTTTCATTTATATATTTATAGATATTTATTTTATATTATTAATAACTTATATTTTTATTTTAATCATATATTTATTTTT
>CAJHQQ010005410.1:0-17285 GCA_905132885.1 Moricandia moricandioides
CCTCAATAGCTTGGAGCATAAGTTTCCTATAACAAGTTGGTTTAGGAAATAATGTTTAGTGCAATCCTTATAGAATTAGGAGTTATCTAATACTATAGAAAATAGGAGTTATCTAGCACTATATATATCATTAATGAATTGTATCAATGATAAGAATAAGAAGAGAACACAATAGTTTGAAGTGTTTAGTTTTGAGTTATTTTCTAAACATAATAAAGAGAGATATTCTTTATACAAGTCGTGTTGTGTTCAAGCTGAGTTTCGTGGTTAAACACAAACACGTTCTATTCCTTTTATTTGGTATCAGAGCACAAGGTTTTTGATCGATCGTTTGTTAGTAAGAAAACCGAGCTATGGGAGATCTTACAACAACCACACGTTAAAAGGAGTTTGACAAAACGATCTCGATCCAGTGTCCTATGCTTACCTCTACGAATTACACTGTATGGTCAATGAGGATGAAAGTTTTGTTACGAATTCATAAGGTTTGGGAAGCTGTCCAACCTGGAACAGCTGAATCGAACAAGAACGATATCGCAACAGCGTTGCTATTCCAGTCCATTCCGGAGAATCTTATACTGCAAGTTGGCGAACAAGACTCACCGTTAAAGATATGGGAGGCGATAAGCAAGCGATATCAAGGGGCTGAGCGTGTCAAGGAGGCACGACTACAAACCTTTATGTCAGAGTTTGAAAGAATTAAGATGAATTCTTCATACACAATAGATAACTTTGCTGGAAAGTTATCAGAATTAGCGGCAAAGGCTGCATCCCTAGGAGAAACCATCGAAGAAAGCAAGCTCGTGAAGAAGTTTCTCAACAGTCTACCTAGAAGCAAATACATCCATATTATTGCCTCTCTCGAGCAAGTTCTCGATCTGAAGACGACATGATTCGAAGAAATCATAGGAAGACTCAAGGCCTATGAGGAACGTATTAGAGAGGAAGAGAACTATGGAGAACCGCAAGGAAAGCTGTTACTTGCAAGCTCAGAACAACATAGTTCTACAGGAGGTAGGGGATATAGAGGTCGTGGTAGAGGAGGCAGAGGATACAGAGGACGTGGTAGAGGAAGATACAACTCACTAGAACGTTCTACAAATCACTCTCTCCAATCAAAAGATAAGAAAGAAAAACCACCTCTAATTTGCTTTCGTTGTGATAAACCTGGACATTGGGCTTCCACATGTCCAGAAAGATTACAAAAGTTAGAGGAGGCAAATAAAACAGAAACAGAAGAAGCTGATCCAGCCCTCTATATGCACGAAATTGTATTCTTGAATGAAGAGAATATCATTCCAAAGAATTACGTGAACCCTAAGGATGAAGATGGAATATGGTACCTCGATAATGGAGCAAACAATCATATGACCGGAAACAAGCAATATTTCTCGGAGCTCAACCAAAATATAAAAGGTAAAGTTAAGTTCGGAGATGGATCATGCATTGAAATAGGAGGGAAAGGATCGATTTTATTTCAAAGCAAAGCGGACGAACAACAACTCGTCACAGATATCTACTACATCCCCGAGCTTAAGAGCAATATTTTGAGTTTGGGACAAGCTACGGAAGCTGGTTACGATGTTAGAATGAGACAAGATTACTTGACTCTACATGATCCAAGTGGAAGACTCTTGGTAAAAGTCATACGGTCGTCCAACAGACTTTATAAAATTGGTCTGAAGATTGGAAAACTGAAATGCTTACACACAAGAACTGAAGATGAAACTTGGAACTGGCACGCAAGGTTGGGACATATAAACTTCAAGACGTTAAAAGCTATGTCCAACCAGAAGATGGTCTACGGCTTACCAGAGATCAGAGAAGAGAAGAAGATGTGTGAATCGTGTTTGGTCGGCAAACAAACACGTCAAGCGTTTCCAAAGGCTACCATGTACCGAGCATCCAAACCACTCGAGCTTCTTCATGCAGACTTATGTGGTCCGATAACACCACCAACCATCGCTCATAACAGATACATATTTGTCATCATTGATGACTTCTCAAGATACATGTGGACAATCTTGATGAAAGAAAAAAGTGATGCGTTTGATATGTTCAAGACGTTTAAGAGTCTGATAGAGAAGGATCTTGGAGAAGAGATCATTACTCTGAGAATCGATAGAGGAGGTGAATTCACTTCAAAAGAGTTCCAAGAGTATTGTAACAAAAGTGGGATTATGAGGCATCTCACAGCTCCATACACACCGAAACAGAACGGCATCGTGGAAAGGAGAAATAAGACGTTGATGGAGATGACAAGAAGCACTCTCAAGGCGATGAAAGTACCAAACTACTTATGGGGAGAGGCAGTGCGTCATGCAACATACGTTATTAACAGGGTGCCTACAAAAGCCCTTGTTAACATGACTCCATACGAATGTCTTAGAAAGAAGAAACCGAACCTTGAACACTTGAAGGTTTTCGGTTGTCTAGCTTACTCGAAGGTTGAAGCAGCAAACCTCAAGAAACTAGACGATAGATCACAACCATTAGTGCATCTTGGAATCGAGCCAGGATCCAAGGCATATAGGTTGTATAATCCCTCAACTAGAAGAATCATTGTAAGCCGAGATGTAGTTTTCAATGAGAAAACTAGTTGGAATTGGAAGGGAGATGATGGAGGCGATCCAGGTATGTTTCAAATGACGTGGGGAGACGTTATTGATGAAGGTCATGGACCATACAATGCTGGAAATCCTCAAAACGTGTATGATGAAGACACATATACGAGTAACTCTGTTCAACCTCAAAACGAGCTTGAACAAGAACAGGATCAAGAGGAAGTAGAAACTGAAGAAGTTGAATATGTTCAACCTCAATTAAGACGATCAGACATAACAATAAAACGACCTGATTATCTTAATGACTACATACTTCAAGCTTCAGTGGAATGTGAGATTCTACTCTTGTTGATCAACAACGAGCCAAGATGTTTCAAAGATGCAAAAGAACACAAGGAGTGGAGATTAGCATGTAAAGAAGAAATTGACTCAATCAACAAAAACAAGACGTGTGTCTTAGTTGATAAACCAAGCGGGATAAAGATTATTGGTCTCAAGTGGATTTTCAAGATAAAGTAGAATGCAGATGGTACTATCAACAAATACAAGTTGAGATTAGTGGCTAAAGGATACGTACAGGAATCTGGCATAAACTTTGATGAAGTTTTTGCACCGGTAACTCGTATAGAAACCATACGATTGCTAAGTGCATTAGCAGCATCGAACGGATGGGAAATTCATCACTTGGACGTCAAAACAGCTTTCTTACATGGTGTGTTAAAGGAAGAGGTTTATGTTGAACAACCCGAAGGTTTTGAAGTCAAAGGCGAAGAACACAAAGTGTATAAGCTTACAAAGGCGTTGTATGGCTTAAGACAAGCTCCAAGAGCTTGGAACACGAAGTTAGATGAAGTCTTGAAAGGTCTGAACTTCCAAAGATGTGCAAAAGAATCAGCCGTGTATCGCAAGGAAGAGAAAGGAACGCTTCTCATCGTTGCTATTTACGTCGACGATCTGTTCGTCACTGGCAATAGTCTCAAAGCCATAAGTGATTTCAAGAAAGGAATGTCATCTAAGTTTGAGATGTCAGACCTCGGAAAACTCACTTATTATCTTGGAATTGAAGTGTTTCAAGGGGAAACATGAATTGAGCTTAAACAAGAAGGTTATGCAAGGAAAATTCTAAGCGAAGCAAGTTTAGAGAAGTGCAATCCGACTCAGATACCTATGGAGTTTGGACTGAAAGTCTCAAAAGCTACAGAAGAAACAGAGATAGATCCTACGAGCTATAGAAGGAATGTCGGATGTTTAAGGTACTTGTTACACACTCGTCCAGATTTAGCTTTTTCTGTTGGAGTCGCAAGCAGGTATATGCAGAGCCCTCGCAAATCACATGGCGAAGTAATGAAGCAGATACTACGATATCTCAAGGGAACTGTCGCATATGGTTTGAAGTTTAAGCATGGAGGATCAAAAGAAATCACTGGATACAGTGATAGTAGTCATAACATCGACCAAGACGATGGAAGAAGCACTACTGGTCATATGTTCTACTATGGATCATCACCTATCACGTGGTGTTCACAGAAGCAAGACACAGTTGCATTGTCTACGTGTGAAGCCGAGTTTATGGCAGCAACGGAAGCAGCACGACAAGCGATATGGTTACGTGATCTGTTAAGCGAGATTACAGGCTTTGACACATCACAAGTTCTCATCAAGATTGATAACATGTCTGCAATTGCACTCACCAAGAATCCGGTATTTCATGGTAAGAGCAAGCATATTCATAAGCGTTATCATTTCATACGAGAATGCATCGACAGAGAGCTAGTCGAAGTACAACACGTTCCGGGAGTAGAACAAAAGGCAGACATTTTAACAAAAGCTTTGGCGTGAATCAAGTTTACTGAGATGAGGAACTTGATAGGAGTTCAAGACATGTCCAAGACCGAATTGAAGCTAGGGAGAATGTTGGAGATAAGCCTCAATAGCTTGGAGCCTAAGTTTCCTATAACAAGTTGGTTTAGGAAATAATGTTTAGTGCAATCCTTATAGAATTAGGAGTTATCTAATACTATAGGAAATATGAGTTATCTAGCACTATATATATCATTAATGAGTTGTATCAATGATAAGAATAAGAAGAGAACACAATAGTTTGAAGTGTTTAGTTTTGAGTTATTTTCTAAACATAATAAAGAGAGATATTCTTTATACAAGTCGTGTTGTGTTCAAGCTGAGTTTCGTGGTTAAACACAAACACGTTCTATTCCTTTTATCAGTTAAGTTTAAATCAAAACATTAATATATTTTTGATTGAGTGTATTTTAAAAAATGGTATTTAACTTATGGTATTTTTTAGCAATTTCTCAAAAAGAAAAACTTTATCCGATAACCAAATGTAAAAAACAAATATTCAAACGTTAATCAATCCAATTCAACTTTGAAAAAACCAATGACAAGTCAATATTGGTTGCGACGGTCTTGTAGATGCGTTGTTTATCAGTTGAATAATATGTAACATTTAATGAGAATGCACACAAATAGTCTGTTTTTAACTTGTATAAATACCATCACTACTTGTGTCTTATTTCATCACATTTCACCTTCAAACATCACATCTCTTAAAGAGTTTTCTTTGTAATAAAAATCAATGGCAGGTATCAAAGTTTACGGACACGCTGCTTCCATTGCCACCAGAAGAGTCCTCCTCACCCTCCACGAGAAAAACCTCGACTTTGAGCTCGTTCATGTAGACCTCAAGGACGGTGAGCACAAGAAAGAGCCTTTCCTATCCCGCAAGTCCGCAACGTAAGTATATCTATCTTTCTATCTATCTATTTATCTATTTATCTATCTATATTGTTGTAAGACAAGACCCAACACTTATGATGAATCTGGTCTGAATCTTGAATGTTTAACGTTTGATTTATGTTGCAGCCTTTTGGTAAAGTTCCAGCCTTTGAAGATGGAGACCTCAAGCTCTTCGGTATGAACATTTTCTACCTTGAAAATATGCATAAGAAGAAGAAGAAACATTCACTAACATGATTGGTTCCTTTGTGTAGAATCAAGAGCTATTACTCAGTACATAGCTCACCGATACGAAGGCCAAGGAACTAACCTTCTCCCGGCCGACTCCAAGAACATAGCTCACTATTCAATCATGGCCATTGGAATGCAAGTAGAAGCTCACCAGTTCGACCCAGTGGCTTCAAAGCTTGCTTGGGAACATGTGTTTAAGCTCATATATGGCTTGACCACAGACCAAGCCGTTGTTGCCGAAGAGGAGGCTAAGTTAGCCAAGGTTCTTGATGTGTACGAGGCTCGGCTCAAGGAGTTCAAGTACTTGGCTGGTGACACTTTTACTTTGACCGATCTTCATCACATTCCTGCGGTTCAATACTTGCTTGGAACTCCCACCAAGAAGCTCTTCAACGAGCGTCCACGTGTTAATGAGTGGGTGGCAGAGATCACCAAGAGGCCAGCTTCCCAGAAGATCCTTCAGTGAGACATTTCTAAAAAGGAAAACAAAATGGTTCTGCTTCAGTAACAGTAATAATGCTAAGAGTAAATAAGTGGCTGCCTCATTGCCCATTTCCTCAGTACTCTGTTTTTTCTCTGCTTTTATTCTCAGTTATGTGTGTGTGTCCTTGAGAGATCTTTGTTGAATCAAAAACTTTCAATCTAATCTTCAAGCTCTTCTATAATAATAAAAAAAAGTTACTTATTTAATATTCCCTCGGTTTAATTGTCGTTGTTGTAGAGTAATTTTCGTTGCAAAATCAATATCGTTTTAGAATTTCAATGCAGTATTTATTAATTTTATATGTTATATAATTCTTTCTATTTTTAATTTATTTTTATTGGTTAAAATATAATTAGTTACATCATTTAATATTTTTTTTGTTTAAAAATATACAAAATTAAATATTTTTTAATATGTGTGCATAAATCTAAAAGGATAACTAAAATGAAACGAGGGTACAAATGTTGCAATTTCTTATCTACAGAGCTGCTGATCCCATATAAATAAGTGGCGGTCTCATTGTCCAATTTCTCAGTACTCTGTTTTTTCTTTGTTTTTATTCTCAGTTAAGTGTGTGTTCTTGAGAGATCTTTGTTAAATCAAAAATCTATATATCTAATCTTCAAGCTATTCTATAATAAAAGGATTAGTTACTTACTGAACACAAAGGTTGCAGTGTCTAAACTACAGAGTTACTGATTTTTTTTAACACACAGATTTACTGATTAGTGAGCATATTATACAACATCATACAAAGGCTTTTAGTTCGAGTTTGATTAGTCTTTACAAGTTCTTACTTTCTACCATTTTTTCCATGGTTTTGAAAACTGGATCGGATCGGCTGGTTGAACCGGTCTGACCGTGACTTGCTAAAGAAGTCGAGTCCGATTTGATTAAAAATTCGAATTTAAGAAAACCCGATAAAACCGGCAAAAACCGGTAAAACCAATGACCCGGGTCAACTTTAAAACCCGGTTCTAAAAATTAACATATAAATAATATATTTTCAACTATTATTAAAACTTAATGTTTCATATATTATTCTTATTTTGACATATTCATAAAATCTGAGACTTTAGTTGTATAAATAAATAAATACGGTAATTTAAACAATCAATCCTTTGGTTTTTATCAATTTCAGTTTTTCATAGTATTCACTTATTTGTTGTGTATATAATTAGAGTTTTGATTATTTTTCTATTTTTTAGTTAATAAAGAAAATAGAAAATATATTATATGTAGAATTATTTTTTAGACCTATATAATGTAAATATATGATTATATATATTAAATTTTTAAAAAATAGAAAACCCGGTTCGACCGGTCAACCAGTCAACCAGTAGATACACCGAGTCGGTATCCGGTCCGGTTATCAAAACATTGATTTTTTCTGATTAAAGAAGCTGACCTAAGACTTTGAACGTTCTTATCCTTAAAAGTCTTCATGCTTTGTGGGATCTGATAATGATTACAGACTCGATTAGAGCAGCAACTTTGTGTCTTTCATCATCAAAACTGGACTGATTCATACCTTGGCCACCTTAAGAGATCCAAATGATGTTGTAAATTCCCAAACTACACAAACCATAGTAACTCAGTACTATTAATATATCCACTATGCTTTTGACATCTTGTTTACTAAAAGAATCAATCATTTACTTGATAGATGTACATAATTTTGATACAACATGTGAATTCGTTATAGAAAACAAAAAAAGAAACTCATGTCTCTGCACAATACTTTTGTTTTCACTCATCTTAGTACTGCAACAAGCAAAGACATAAACATAGCAAGAAACAGAACACATGATACCTATAACAACAATGCACCAACTCAAATAAGAATAGACAAAACCCTCAAGATGCAACTCACATTGTGATTTGTGATGAGATCCTCAAACTTTATGTGATGAAGAAACGTTATAAACCGACTAGATGCAATTCACATTGTCATTTGTGAATACAAATCCAATACCTATGTGATCAAGAGATATTATAAAACCACAAGATGCACCTCACATTGTGACTTGTGTGCGAAAAAACGTCAAAACCACAATGTAAGTTGCATCATGTGATTTGATTTGTGAATACAAATCCAATTCCTATGTGATCAAAAGACATTAAGAAACCATAAGATGCAACTCATTGTGATGATATATTCAAACTTTATATGATGAAAAAACGTTATAAACTGATAAGATGCAACTCATATTGTAATTTGTGGATACAAATCCAATACCTACGTGATCAAGAGACATTATAAAACCAGAAGATGCAACTCATCTTGTGACTTCTAAGCGAAAAAAGCTATACTTATGTAATCAAGATAAGCTATAACCGACTCACATTGCGATTTATGAGCAAAAACTCAATCTCTAATGCAATCAAAATCTGATGTAGACATATAGTATTGGTATCTAAAGTTGCCCAAATGTCTAAATGGAACCAAATGCTTAAATGGAACTATCAGATTTGGTTCTTACCTTATTACCCCAAGTGTCTCACTGAGTAGCCAACAGATAAACCGTTGCAGACTGATCATCAGCTTCGAAAACCGGCCTATCCTTAAGCTCACGGGTCAAAACCTTACCCGCTTCCTCACGGATCTTCCCTTTAGGAACCATAGGAGCCCAAGTATCAAGCAAATCAAGAGCCCATTGATTGTTCCTAAGCAAGAAACTCCCAGTATTCAACCCAATCCAATTCTTATCATCATAAACCATCACATTCCATCCATGCATCACCAGGTTATAATCATTATAACCATCTCAAAGGCCGTGTCAGTAAACATAGCATCACTATCCATCCACCATAGAAACTCAATCTCAGGATGTGACAGCAAAAGCTTCCTAATCAACGGTAACTTGGCCCTAAAACCAGCCATCTCAGCATCGAGTAAAGCCATGTTGTAGAAGATCTCTATCCCGTGAAGCCTACAGTAACCGATCTTGTTCTTGATTGACTTCAAGAGGTAATGGTCTCCGACAGGACTCTCACACGGCTTTGGAGCAGAACTGGTCACCAAGAGGACACGTGGCTTCTTAGCTAAACATTCGGATCTCTGCTGGTCCGAGGAGGCTAGCTCGTTTACGAGATGTTTGGAAAAGATCTTGCTCCGGAGTTCCGAATTTTCCGGCGCCGATTGTGCCACGTAGGAAGACTACGGTGAGAACGAGACAGAGAACCGTTACTTTAAGTGACGTAAAGCTCTTTGGATTCTCCGGCACCGGTAAGCTCCTAAACACCTCTCGATCATCTTCTTCTCCTTCGTAGAGAGATTCTCTCTGTTTATTAGTACGTTCTATCTTTTAAGAGAAGATAATGAGTTTCCATTGATGAAGATTCGAATTTTATTTAATTTTTTTCGGACAGACTGTTACTTGTCAAAGTTACTAAAAAGAGTTTGCGTTCGGACAATAACAGTTAAGTTGTGTGGTTTTACTCGGTTGTTGTCGGTGGTGGTGGTGTGTTAGTAGTGTTGTCGACACGTGGCTAGATATCAGGGTATGTGACTTGTGATCTATGGTCCTGACCGTTGATGCAACATGGATATGCATTCTTCTCTTTCTTCTTTTAAGAAACCTTAATTAAAAACTATTCCAAAATTGTAGATTTTAAACTGGTATTTTTGTTGCAATGAAATTGTTTTAAGAAGCTCTAATTAAAAATTATTCCAAAATTATCTTTTTATTATTCCGTAGTTACGTAGTATATTATCAATCATAACTTTTTAATTCTTTTCCTCATCACTCTTAAATGAAAATGGCAGTCTTACTTTTGATTTCGCTAGTGAAATGTACAAATTTTAAATAACAATATTAATAATTTCCATTTTTTTTTAAAGACGAAGGAGAGAAAAGTAGAATAAAGTCTCTCATTAAAAAATCCTCGAAGATGATAAGAAACTCTTAAACCACAAGTCCACTTTTTACTGTTATAGTTATTTTAACCATTAAAATTTAGTTACAGTTAATTATTCAAATTTATTAGTATTATACTAATGTTTGTAAGACTATGGATAACTCTCATTAGCAATGATTACGTCTAGGAATTCAAATATTTGAATCAAGTTTGGGAAAGAACCGATCGATTCTAAGAATTCTAAGCATTTTGGGTAAATAAGTTTATCATTGGTATATGTATCCACAAATTTCCGGTTCAATTAGTTCATGAGTCAATTCAATTTAAGTTTTTGAAAATGGTTTAGTCTATCCAAAACTTAAAATAATACTTGAAAATCTAAAAATTTAATCTAAAATTTCAAAAACTGGGAAAATTGTTTTTTTAGACCAAAAAAACAAGGACATTGTCCTTTTAGTCTAATTCTAATTTTGTACAAAATTTACCCATGATACCCTTTTTAATTACGAAAATAAACAAAATAAAAACTTTTATTAGCCTAAAAAAATTGGAAAAATAGGAACATGTTAAGAAATACCTATACCATTACAGAAATATTTTTATTTGGTTCTAAAAATGTTTAAATAATAATTTCAAATTTTGTTCTACGAACTGCAGAAATTACATTCTGCAAAGCTGAACATGAAATCCATGTTTTTCATTAATTCTACGATGATTAGAATACGAGATCTACGTATATTACAATAATCTAGATATAATTGGAATACACGTTCTGCACTTTTCTCATCTCTCTAATAAACGTAGAATACACAATCTACACATTATGTTAAATCTAAAACCTATAGAAGTTGCGTTCAAATATGTTAGCTTAATTCTACACAAAGTAGAATTCAGATTTTACGGATAAGTATGATTAGTTCCGAAAATATAGGAAGAAAATATTTGTAAATATTTTGTTTCCATATTTGATAAATTCGAATATTTTCCCCCAAAAAAAAAGCAAAAATCGTGGCTTCTTCTTGCACCCTTCTTCCATTGATTTCTCTAGGCCTGGGCTTAATATACTGAAGCCGAAGTCCATAGTGTAACCCGCACCGAAGTATCGGTTTTGGATCGGTAGCGGACCCAAAGAAAATACCGATTGGACTTTAAAGCCCATATATTTCGGTTATGGTCCGGTCCGGTTTCAAACCGAGATCAAGACAAGGTAACCGAAACATACCAATCATTTATATATTTCTCTTACATATACATACATTCATTTATACCGATATAGAAACTCATCCGTCTCTTCTCTTTCACGCGTGAGGCGAGCGGCGTGAGGCGTGATTTACACAAATTTTCTTTTGCTGTTGTGTTTAAAACTTGTGTTTTAGTTGTTTTGGTGTGTTTGAACTCAGTTTGTTTCAATGGAAATTTCGGATGTTTGGTTAAGTTTGGTATATTTCGGTTTGTTTGGTTATTTTTAATTGACTATGGTTGTTAAAAACCGAAACCACACCGGAACCGTAGTGTTATCGGTTGGTAGTGGATTTTGTTTCCTTCAACCGCACCGATCCGAAACCGATTGATTCCGAACCGCAACCATTATTCATTATAGAAAATACCGATTGGTACTTGTGCTCTGTGAACCGATAGTCCGAACAACCGATTCAACCGAACCGAAACCGAACGGGACACCGAAGTCCCAGGCCTAGATTTCTCTTCCATATTCCCTTGATTTTTCACAAAAAATTTAACAAAGTTACTTCAATGATCCATATATATACCTATTGTGGTGTATGGGAATTGGTTGCAGCCTCAGAATGGAATTTCTCTGTCGATGAAAAGAAAGGGGGGAGGTTACTTGCTTTGGAATTGAGCTCTTCTCTAGAAGATTTACAGAAAATCGTTTTTGAAGATTTTGGTTTCGAAGAAACGGTTGTCGATTTAGAGTTCAGTTATCTACCTATTGGGTTGATCAGTTCATCAGGATGTCCACCGGTGATCATTGAAAACTCACGCCAACTTACAAATTTCCTAGGGCTTGTAAAAAAATATGAGTCAACTCGATTGTGTGTTTCTTATAAAGCGAAGCAAGGGAATCCAAATAAAGTCGACCATGATCTTAATAAGGTGCCAACTGATTCTAATACTGGTGAAGAGAATGAGCGATATCCTTGTGACAATGGGAAAACTTCAAGTAATATTAAGAGTGATAAGCATAAAGAGAAGAAGAAAGGAAAGATGAAACTAGAAGTCGTTGATGGAGATGATTATGATGCTGACACCATCATATCTGAAAAAGAAAACAAAGAAAATTTGGCAAAGAATTATGTGCTCGAGTTGGTTAAGAAAGGAGATCTTTTCCTCAACAAAACAGTATTGAAGGCGAGGTTTGAGTTATGTGCAATGAAACATAACTTTGACTACAAAGTTATCAAATCCAATAAAGAAGTTTGGTGTATAAGATGCGCGGATAAAACTTGCAATTGGGGTGCTCGAGCAGAGTGTTTGAAGGGATCTACATATCTTATTATTAATAAGTATGTCGGTGAACATTCATGCGCACCTTCAAGCAAAACAAGGTCTGGTAAGACAGCTTCAGCGAAAACAATAGGCGGTTTGATCATGCATAAATATGAAGGTGTCAAAGAATGGCCTAAAGCGAACAATATTATTCAAATTATGCGTACCGATTATGGATGTGAGATCTCAAAATCTTTAGCATGGGATGCACGTGAATTTGCAGTCAGCGGTGTCAGAGGTATTCCAGAGCTAAGTTATGGGAAAATACCGAAATACTTGCACATGTTGGGAGAGACCAATCCGGGTACACATTACTCTTATGAGACTGACGTTAATGGTAGATTTCTTTATTTGTTTTTAGCGTTTGGTCAATCAATTAGAGGCTTTAGCAAAGTGATGAGGCGTGTTATTGTTGTTGATGGGACATTCTTGAAGAGTAAATTCAATGGGGTGCTACTAGTTGCAACTGCTTTAGATGAAAATTCAAATTTGTATCCTATTGCATTCGGGATAGTAGACTCTAAGAATGATCAGTCTTGGGAATGGTTTATGAGACAGTTAAGAGTTGTTGTTGCTGATGATAAAGGGTTGGCTTTTATTTCAGATAGACAAGGATCTATTGCGAAGGCAGTTGAGAATGTGTATCCGCTAGCGAGACATGGTATTTGTATTCATCATCTGTTGAATAATGTGATAACATATTTCAGGGGAAAAGGGTTAGCTGGGTTGGTTTCGAAGGCTTCAAAGGCTTATAGAGTTGCTGATTTCAAGAAGACGTTTGCTCATGTTTGCAATATCAGTCCAGCAAAATCCATTTTCGCAACCCAGAGAGAGAGAGAGAGCGGCGGAGATGGCTTCATCGGTGGGGGAGGGGGGGGGGGGCTTCGTTTTCGTCGGAACCGAGAGAGGATATGTAGAGATGGCTTTGTCGGAGGGGTGGGACAAAATCCCTTTTCGCAACCGAGAGAGAGATAGAGAGCGGCTGAGATGGCTTCGTCGGTGAGGGGGGGGGGGCTTCGTCTTCGTCGGAACCGAGAGAGAGGTGCCTTTTCGCAACCGAGAGAGAGAGAGAGCGGCGGAGATGGCTTCGTCGGTGGGGGGGGGGGCTTTGTTTTCGTCACAACCGAGAGAGTCGGGAAAAGTCGGGTAAGGGTGGGGGAATGGGAAAATTAGGTTAACTTTGGGGGGTTTTCTTTTAATTGTTATTATAAAAAAATAATTAATTGTTTATTAAATATATATATATATATGTTATATTATTTAATAAACATAAATACAAATTTTAAGAGTATTACTGTTATTTTTTAAAAAATTAGCCTAATTGAACAACTAATGAATAATTATAAAATATCTAATAGCTAATTAGTTTAAATCTTACATGATTGTAAAATCACTTGCTGGCACTCATAATACGACGCAGCATAGTTCGGTCGTTTAACATAGGCAGGAACCAATCTGTATAGGCTCTGTAATCAGAAGACAAATGGTACAATTGTCAAAATTATTAACAAGCATTCATAATATATACCAACATCATATATATAATACCAACAAATAACTTTACGTTTTGGTGTCTGCCATTTTTGCGATTTTTTCAAAATCTTAGTCACTTACAAACAGTCCAAATCTGCGATCAGGATCTTGTTCGCACTGCGGCCTAGCTCCAATTGGTTGGTCCATACTAATTGCAAGTGTTGACATCTTCAATGATGGTCGCCAGGTTCCAGCCAAGTCCAATGTATCTTCTGTTTTAAGTTTGAGAAAGGATCGAAAACCTTTAACAATATGTGTCTTATGTGAAAGGTTCTTCAAAGAAGCTATCCAAGTATTGTTTCAGGGTATCCATCTGAAGAATCAATAACATTGATGGAATTGAGTCAAGTTTACTCCGAGGTAAACTTGACAAACAAATCATTAGTGGGTTACAAATCTTTCTTTTTTCGCAACCTGAAAACGAAAAGAAATGCAAGATATAAAAGCAAGTAGAGCTGCCAAACGTATGTTACATTACATAAGCAGTGTACACGAGAGTAGACAATCAATTCCACATATTACAGTAAGCTCCAAAACGTATTACATTACATAAGCATTACAGACGATAACATCATTCCACAAATTTACAAAAAAGGTCAATTACATAAAGGCATTACACAAATCGAAAAACTCTAGCGCCTAAATTCAAGTTTACATAAGGCATTAACAACAAACGTCAGCATTACATAGCCATTACAAAGACACAAAAAGTACAGTATTACAGACAAAACAAAGATTGATCCGCCTGTTTCCAAAGTTGCAAACAACCTACTCCAAAAAAAACTTAACTTCCAACGCGCACTAGTTCCTAGTTGTACAAGTTCCAAGTTCCCAAAGTTCCAGTTGCCAAGTTCCAAGTTCCAAGTTCCAAGGTCAAGTTCGCAACTAATCCTTGTAATTCTTTCTCATTACGAGTTACCTTTCTGCTTTGATGGAGCTGTGTTTCTTTTTTGATACCTTGCTAAGGACCGCTTTCCCTGATCAGTTTTCCCCCGCGCCAATTAGTTCACTTAAGCAATAAAGCTGTCCTGAGCTGTGTAAGCCTCATCTTCATCCTCCCCAACTATGCCGGTAACCTGCAAGTCTAACTTATCCATTCTATCCGAAATTGTTGAACTGATTTATCTCCTCTAAAATTAGTAAAAGAAGGCCAGTACCAGTCCCTCCAAAAACTTTTTCAAAATCATTGTGTCAATGCTGCTTCCCTTCGTTGACGCAGGCTAGCTGGCAGAATAGCTTATTTTTTTCAGCTTGCAATTGCTCCTTTGGTCGACATGCTTTCTTTTGTTTATTCCCCGAATATCCTCCTGGAATTTGGACTACCCTCCGAGCCAACTGCTCAGTTTAGGTTCATCCTCTACCTTACCTTTTCATCGTCTACTTCATGCTCCTTCCCCACTTCATCGTCTAACTTCATCTCCGTCCTCTTCAATTAGCTCTACTACTCTCCCCAAACAATGAATGCTTACAATCATAAATTTCCTTGGATATATCCAGAATTCGATCTATCTCTTTCATCTTCTTCTCATCCTTCCTTAAAAATCAGTAGCCAAAAACCGCAGTCCATCTATAGTGGAATTCCCATGACTGAAATGCAGAATCACGCCTACCAGAGAAGGCAATTTATTATTAAGTGAAACAAGAGAATCGAAAATATGTTTATTAGAAAAATAAAAGCAATACCTTTTCTGGAAATAAAGTCTCCAGACTAAATGATGTCTTTGATAAAGAACATTTTGGCAGCATCCAGTCCAATTACCAACAGCATAGGTACCTGTGAATTGTCCCTCACTTTTGTGGGCCACAAATCTCTGCCCAAAAGCCAGGAATAGGCTTCATGATCCAAATCTGGAAACCAAACAAGAATCCTTGCCCATGCAGGTAACCTCCTTCTGCTTCCAATTTTATGCCCGCTTGTTTTATCAATAGACTTCAGAAGAAAGTCACATACGAGTATACGACCCCACGGGTACATATGTTCGAAGCTTCTCCAAAAATCCATCACCAACATTCATGTACAGGTGTGGGAAATTTGCCTCTCATCTCTCCCCATCAGCCCACAAACCCATAAATAACAGAGATAAATCAGTCTCACCTAGTCAACGGCCAGTCCAGCTAACTGCTCTCAGATTGCCAAATATTTCTCTTTATCATCTCAAATTGAGTTTTTTACAATTTGTCCTTAATCAGCTTGCTGCCAAAAACCCCTATCCATCTTTCCATTTCACTTGAAAGTGGTTCTTCTCTTCCTTCACTTTCAGGGACCCAGTAACAGGCATGATACTACTTCAATTCCAAAACGCATAGTGAGCCTCCTCCGCAAATGTGAGACCACTTTCTCATGTTTCTGCTTGTCATCAACTCCTTGCAGCAAGAAAGAGTGTCGCAGCCTCGGCCGAAAACTTCGACAAGAAGACCATTCCCCTCAATAGCCATAATATGCGAGAAAAGGGATCTATTCTCACTCTCCCTCAAATTCTGGCTTCAATTGTTTCCATAAACAACTCGAGAAGTCCCAGTCGGACAGACTGTTATTAATTTTCTGTCTTAACTTGAGGTTCCAAGCCCCTCCCGTATAGACGCCATAGGAATCAACTCCCATCCTGAAACAAAACAATACAAACAGCAGTACATATTGAATTAAAGACAAATGAATTATAAGAGCAATAAGCATAAAATTCATAAGCCAAAAACAAAGATCACAAAGCTACTACTAGTTTGTCCATTAACATACAACTAGTGGCAATCGATTAGAGAGTAGAGAATCATAAAACTAGAGCCAGAATGATAGCTAATTGGCAAACACTACTACTAGAGAATGTGGCACTTTATCATAATCATAAACTACCTACTCGAGGCATTACTACATACACACTATGGCAATCGATTAGAGAGTTTAGAGAAAAAACTACACGCAAAAACATACTACTAAATGAATTAAAGCCACTAAGCACTAGACAAGATTAAGATAGACTATTGGCAACACTACTACTAGAGACAGTGACAATTTAATGCATAACAACAAACTACTACTGCTCGAGGCAATGCGAGTTAGAGAGTAGAAGAAACTACAGTAAAAACTGCCTACTATACTAAATAACTCAGTTAAGCCAAAAAACAAAAATCACGAAGCAATACAAAGAAACATAAACACAAAAAACAATTGGAATTAGAAAAAAGAAAAATTCAAGGTAGTTCGTTACCTAACAACCAAGAAAAGAAGGGATAGAGAGAGGAGGAGAACAATGGAGGCTTTGCGTCTTCGTCGGTGGGTCAGGGCGATTTAACGGTTTCTCGCAACGAGGGAGGAAGAGGAGAGAGAGAGGCGGAGATGGCTTCGTCGGTGG
>CAJHQQ010005411.1:0-17285 GCA_905132885.1 Moricandia moricandioides
ATGATCACATCATGAGTACCACAGGTCATTGAGCTCCAAGGATCATCAGGTGGCTCACTTTGCTCCCCTCCTCAAGTTTGGAATGAGCAACACGCCAAACTTGAAGTGAGCCTGAATGAGCCTTAAGATCAGGAGCATTCCATCTAAATGGACTATGCATTCAACCACTGATCAACCTTCCCCTTTTAACTCCAATGCCTTTGATCATCAGTCTCCTCCAGACTTAGATGATGATCACTTGCCTTGTGTATTTGAATACACACCAGCAACCTTTCCCTATGGGATCAGCCTTCCTCTTTCACTTGGATGTATGGTGAACCAAGAGCACACCTAGTGAACCTGAAACAACACTCAAACTCCAGAAAAGATAAGACACAATGCATTGGCTTGTGCCAATGTCTCACTCGCATTACACTTAGACAGATTCTTATTATCATTAAGATCCATCTAATGCAAGCTTTCCACTCTTTAAATGCTATGGATGAACACATCAGGAACAATCCCAAGCAAATAGGCAATCCTTTCCTGCCTTAAACAACCATTAGACTTAAGTCTAGATGTCTCAACCTTAAGGCAGTAACCATGACAATAGAATGCAACAGCCTTAACCTATTCTATTCATGAATGCAATCTGGATTAGATACAACTATCTATCATCCTAGCAAAACATTCATTTAGAACAGAGACTAAGCATCATTATCATTTCCAAATACCAGACCCAAATGCTTTACTTTAACAAGTTTCTATTCATGTATGCAAGCAGATTCAGAACATACTATCTAATATCATGTCAAGCATCATTTAGAACTTAAGCAAGCATTTTTAAATTCTCAATCACCAAAGAAGACATATTAAGCATCCTGGGACAGATTCAAGATAATATAATCAAGCAATCATTCATAATATCCTCAGGTTTCAATCACATACTCAACACACAGCAAGAGTCATTATCACAATCTCAATATCAAGATGAGTTTAAGATTTGCTTACTCAAGGAACCAGGTTGGTTCCTTAGTCTCTAGATGCAAACCACCAAGGCTTTTGCTGGATTTTGGAGTCTGGATCGTCACCCACCTCCTTCTCCTTCAGTCAATGGCCTCCATCTTGTACCAAACAGCCCAAAGACCCCTCCTTTCTTCAAGACTTCAAGGCGCCAAGAACAGGACACCATATTCTTTGTACCAGATGAGAAATAGCACTTGGATAAGGCACCTTGGAGGCTGGTTAGCTAGACCTCTCCAAACATCTTTGCTTCCAGAATGAGAGTCACCATCTGGCTGGTTAGAGAACAGCTTGAGAGACAAGGAGAACACGCCATCTTGAAGCTTCTGTCTTCAAAGAACTAGAACCAGATGCACATGTCTTCAAGGTTTAGATTTGAGCTGAGGAGAGAGCTGTGTGTTTGCGGAAGCTATCACCAAGATCTGATGAACCTGGCTCTGATACCATGTTGGAAATCATAAGCTCATGCTGTGTGAATGAAATCGCCATTTATGGCAGAAGAGAAAGCTTGATATGATGATGAGAAAGGTCTGATCTTTAACTCATGAACTTGAATCAGAAACAGAGATTAGAAGAGACTAAGATAGATTAGAGAGACTAAGAAAGATTAGAGATTAAGAAAGGGGTAGATTAGAGGGAATCTGACTCAAGAACACTCTGTTTATTATGAAGTGGAGAGGGGAAATCCCCCTTACTCCCTTAAGCATACAAAATCGCCACACATGCCTTTATATAGGCTTACAAGCTTTTTCAATCAGAAACCTAAATCTAATGGCTGATAAATCACTTGAGAATGAATGGCTAGGATGGCTGGCAAGTTTGAATCTGGTCAAGGCAAGGAATGCTTGTGATTGGTTGCCCATAGGCTCCTATGAATCAGGCTGGTTCTTTGGCTAGATTCATAGTCTCCTTTACTCTTCCTTTCCAGCAAGTAACCAGCCTGTCATCTTATCTCTTCTTCCTTGCTGGCGCATGGCATCTTCCCTTGATGCCAATTTGATTCCTCTTGATCAGAACAAGCATCACTTGCGCCCTAAGTTTGCACGGCTTCATTTTAGTTCATCCCGGGAAAGCATTTCGCCCTAGCTTTGCACGGTCGATGGTATGGACCTCCTGTCCGTACCACTCGCCCTATTTTTGCACAAACTCCCCAACCATCTTTAAAGGCCAAATGGAAACTTCTTTGGGTCGCCCTATTTTTGCACGGTCCGTACAAGTCCGTACGGTTCTCCCTATTTTTGCACGGTCGACCATCTCCTCCCAAATGTCTCTAAATGGTGTCTAAGTCCCTCCTGGACTTGACCCTAGCTTTGCACATCTTTAAACACTCCTAAAGCCTTCTTAGACAGTCTCCGGAGGTCTTGCCCTAACTTTGCACGGGACCCAAACTTCACCCAAACTCATCCTTTGGCTCCATTTCATTTCTTCAAGTTAACACCTATGATCTTGAGTCAACTTCAGGGTGATTCGACACTGATTTATGAGTCCAAATCAAGCTTCTTACATCGTGATTCATTCTGGTTTTATTAGTATCAAGAAGAAATTGCCAAATCTCCAAACAGGACAAACTGGAATCACTTCGGTTAAAAGTGGGATAACTTCTTCATCATAACTCCTATGATCTTGAGTCAACTTCAGGGTGATTCTACACTGATTTATGAGTCCAAATCAAGCTTCTTACATCGTGATTCATTCTGGTTTTATTAGTATCAAGAAGAAATTGCCAAATCTCCAAACATGACAAACTGGAATCACTTCGGTTAAAAGTGGGATAACTTCTTCATCATAACTCCTATGATCTTGAGTCAACTTCAGGGTGATTCGACACTGATTTATGAGTCCAAATCAAGCTTCTTACATCGTGATTCATTCTGGTTTTATTAGTATCAAGAAGAAATTGCCAAATCTCCAAACAGGGCAAACTGGAATCACTTCGGTTAAAAGTAGGATAACTTCTTCATCATAACTCCTATGATCTTGAGTCAACTTCAGGGTGATTCTACCCTGATTTATGAGTCCAAATCAAGCTTCTTACATCGTGATTTATTCTGGTTTTATTAGTATCAAGAAGAAATTGCCAAATCTCCAAATAGGGCAAACTGGAATCACTTCGGTTAAAAGTGGGATAACTTCTTCATCATAACTCCTATGATCTTGAGTCAACTTCAGGGTGATTCGACACTGATTTATGAGTCCAAATCTATCTTCTTACATCGTGATTCATTCTGGTTTGATTAGTATCAAGAAGAAATTGCCAAATCTCCAAACAGGGCAAACTGGAATCACTTCAGTTAAAAGTGGGATAACTTTTTTATCATAACTCCTATGATCTTGAGTCAACTTCAGGGTGATTCTACTCTGATTTATGAGTCCAAATCAAGCTTCTTACATCTTGAATCATTCTGATTTTATTAGTATCAAGAAGAAATTGCCAAATCTAAAAACAGGACAAACTGGAATCATTTCGGTTAAAAGTGGGATAACTTCTTCATCATAACTCCAATGATATTGATTCAACATCAAGGTGATTCGACACTGATTAATGAGTCCAAATCAAGCTTCTTACATCGTGATTCATTGTGGTTTTATTAGTATCAAGAAGAAATTCCCAAATCTCAAAACAGGGCAAACTATAATCACTTCGGTTAAAAGTGGGATAACTTCTTCATCATAACTCCTATGATCTTGAGTAAACTTCAGGGTGATTCTACACTGATTTATGAGTCCAAATCAAGCTTCTTACATCGTGATTCATTCTGGTTTTATTAGTATCAAGAAGAAATTGCCAAATCTCCAAACAGGGCAAACTGGAATCACTTCCGTTAAAAGTAGGATAACTTCTTCATCATAACTCCTATGATCTTGAGTCAACTTCAGGGTGATTCGACACTGATTTATGAGTCCAAATCAAGCTTCTTACATCGTGATTCATTCTGGTTTTATTAGTATCAAGAAGAAATTGCCAAATCTCCAAACAGGGCAAACTGGAATCACTTCGGTTAAAAGTGGGATAACTTCTTCATCATAACTCCTATGATCTTGAGTCAACTTCAGGGTGATTCTACACTGATTTATGAGTCCAAATCAAGCTTCTTACATCGTGATTCATTCTGGTTTTATTAGTATCAACAAGAAATTGCCAAATCTCCAAACAGGACAAACTGGAATCACTTCGGTTAAAAGTGGGATAACTTCTTCATCATAACTCCTATGATCTTGAGTCAACTTCAGGGTGATTCTACACTGATTTATGAGTCCAAATCAAGCTTCTTACATCGTGATTCATTCTGGTTTTATTAGTATCAAGAAGAAATTGCCAAATCTCCAAACAGGGCAAACTGGAATCACTTCGGTTAAAAGTGGGATAACTTCTTCATCATAACTCCTATGATCTTGAGTCAACTTCAGGGTGATTCTACACTGATTTATGAGTCCAAATCAAGCTTCTTACATCGTGATTCATTCTGGTTTTATTAGTATCAAGAAGAAATTGCCAAATCTCCAAACAGGGCAAACTGGAATCACTTCGGTTAAAAGTGGGATAACTTCTTCATCATAACTCCTATGATCTTGAGTCAACTTCAGGGTGATTCGACACTGATTTATGAGTCCAAATCAAGCTTCTTACATCGTGATTCATTCTGGTTTTATTAGTATCAAGAAGAAATTGCCAAATCTCCAAACAGGGCAAACTGGAATCACTTCGGTTAAAAGTGGGATAACTTCTTCATCATAACTCCTATGATCTTGAGTCAACTTCAGGGTGATTCTACACTGATTTATGAGTCCAAATCAAGCTTCTTACATCGTGATTCATTCTGGTTTTATTAGTATCAAGAAGAAATTGCCAAATCTCCAAACAGGGCAAACTGGAATCACTTCGGTTAAAAGTGGGATAACTTCTTCATCATAACTCCTATGATCTTGAGTCAACTTCAGGGTGATTCGACACTGATTTATGAGTCCAAATCAAGCTTCTTACATCGTGATTCATTCTGGTTTTATTAGTATCAAGAAGAAATTGCCAAATCTCCAAACAGGGCAAACTGGAATCACTTCGGTTAAAAGTGGGATAACTTCTTCATCATAACTCCTATGATCTTGAGTCAACTTCAGGGTGATTCTACACTGATTTATGAGTCCAAATCAAGCTTCTTACATCGTGATTCATTCTGGTTTTATTAGTATCAAGAAGAAATTGCCAAATCTCCAAACAGGGCAAACTGGAATCACTTCGGTTAAAAGTGGGATAACTTCTTCATCATAACTCCTATGATCTTGAGTCAACTTCAGGGTGATTCGACACTGATTTATGAGTCCAAATCAAGCTTCTTACATCGTGATTCATTCTGGTTTTATTAGTATCAAGAAGAAATTGCCAAATCTCCAAACAGGGCAAACTGGAATCACTTCGGTTAAAAGTGGGATAACTTCTTCATCATAACTCCTATGATCTTGAGTCAACTTCAGGGTGATTCGACACTGATTTATGAGTCCAAATCAAGCTTCTTACATCGTGATTCATTCTGGTTTTATTAGTATCAAGAAGAAATTGCCAAATCTCCAAACAGGGCAAACTGGAATCACTTCGGTTAAAAGTGGGATAATTTCTTCATCATAACTCCTATGATCTTGAGTCAACTTCAGGGTGATTCTACACTGATTTATGAGTCCAAATCAAGCTTCTTACATCGTGATTCATTCTGGTTTTATTAGTATCAAGAAGAAATTGCCAAATCTCCAAACAAGGACAAACTGGAATCACTTCGGTTAAAAGTGGGATAACTTCTTCATCATAACTCCTATGATCTTGAGTCAACTTCAGGGTGATTCTACACTGATTTATGAGTCCAAATCAAGCTTCTTACATCGTGATTCATTCTGGTTTTATTAGTATCAAGAAGAAATTGCCAAATCTCCAAACAGGACAAACTGGAATCACTTCGGTTAAAAGTGGGATAACTTCTTCATCATAACTCCTATGATCTTGAGTCAACTTCAGGGTGATTCTACACTGATTTATGAGTCCAAATCAAGCTTCTTACATCGTGATTCATTCTGGTTTTATTAGTATCAAGAAGAAATTGCCAAATCTCCAAACAGGGCAAACTGGAATCACTTCGGTTAAAAGTGGGATACATTCTTCATCATAACTCCTATGATCTTGAGTCAACTTCAGGGTGATTCGACACTGATTTATGAGTCCAAATCAATCTTCTTACATCGTGATTCATTCTGGTTTTATTAGTATTAAGAAGAAATTGCCAAATCTCCAAACAAGGCAAACTGGAATCACTTCCGTTAAAAGTAGGATAACTTCGTCATCATAACTCCTATGATCTTGAGTCAACTTCAGGGTGATTCGACACTGATTTATGAGTCCAAATCAAGCTTCTTACATAGTGATTCATTCTGGTTTTATTAGTATCAAGATGAAATTGCCAAATCTCCAAACAAGGCAAACTGGAATCACTCCCGTTAAAAGTAGGATAACTTCTTCATCATAACTCCTATGATCTTGAGTCAACTTCAGGGTGATTCTACACTGATTTATGAGTCCAAATCAAGCTCCTTACATTGTGATTCTGATGCGTCCCTAGGATGCTCTTTGGTTGATGGGAATGGGTAGATCCTTGCAAGAACGAATCAGAGACTCAAGTTCTTCAAGGCGTGTGGATTGAATGGTGACACAAGAGGGATGAATGATCTCTTGATACTCCTAGATGAATGGTTTGGATATGACACACCAAACTAAACACCCTTAGACTCTGGATATGACACACCAGAACTCGGCACACTTCTTTTAGAGAGAGAGAGCCGTAAAGATGAATAATACTTGTATTGAAAAGGTTGGATGATTACAAAGGGGTGTAGAGAACCCTTTAAATAAGAAACCAGAGACAACTCCTCTAGGGTTTCGACATGAATCCAAAAAAGGAAAGAACTAAAACTATAGTTTATAAGTTTAAAATGAAATAAAATGCAACTTCTATTAGTCTTGGACCGAGAATAGCACTTAGGTGATGTGTAGACAAGTTGTGGCCTCGTTAAAAACCTTCCTCCTGGAAAACCTCGTGGGACAAAACCAAAAGCAAGGAAAAGAGCACGCACCCCATGTCTTGCCTAGACACTAACTCAGTTTGGTGTAGAGATGGCTTGAATGGTGATCAAGACATCTCGGATCAAACCTTGTCCAAGACCTTCTTGTTGTGGATGTGAAGTGAGTAATCCAACAACATTCTCTTAAGCTTCTTGACTCTGGAACGAGTCATGGGACCTTCAGGAATGGCTAGAGCATCATCACCAAGTTGCTGGTGCAATGTGGCTTCTTGTGGCTCATCTAGACTCTCCTTGTTCTCCTTAGTGATCCGGTCCATGATCACAGCAAATGCACTCTTAAAGGTTGCATCCTCAAGCTCTTCAGGTTCATGTTCATGCTTCCATTCTTTGGTGCTTTCCATGATCACATCATCCCCTCCCTCTTCAAAAAGATTTGTCCTCAAATCTGTTTTACCTACAATAGAGGGGACCAAGTCAGTAACATTGAAGTTTAAAATCAGATTACACTTACCTTGCAAGCCTCTTTGATAGGCATTGTTGCTGACTGGTTTGGATATGTAGAAGGCACTAATCCATTTAGTTCCTGATTCATTACTTAAACCTGACATGTTGAAACAAAGCAAGTTAGCACATGAAAGTTTATCAAAGAGTAATAATCTTATCCCAAATTGGTTTTTGCTCGGTTTTGGCTTGTGTGCTGCTTCTGGTGGTGCTTCTTTGATGAGGATGAAGCTAGTGACGTCCTGGTGCTTATCCTGATCCAAATCAGGTGGCTTGAACCGCTTGTCTTCCACATGCTTGTTCTTTCTTCTTGTATGCTTCCAAGCTTCATCATAATCTGCACATGGCTCTTTTGACAAAAACAAGTGCATCATATCTGTGTAATTGATAAAAGAACTCTTGAAAACATGATCACTTACCTTAGCATGCTCACCAGGTCGCCATATATAGGATTGAGATGTTTCAAACTCAGAAAAGTTCAAAGATAGCCAATACAGGATCACCCGATTTGTAGAACCCATAACTCTTTCATCTGAGAAGGTTTCGACTTGATTCCAAATCGGTGTGAGACCCTGATGAGTTAAGTTTCCATGGCAGTCGAGTTTGATGGTTAATTCCTTGTGGTTGTTGAGATATGACCCTCGGACTGTCCCTATGTCAAAGCTGGCGGCTAGACAGTTTCCAAGGTTTGATTGTTGCATCATCAACTTAGCCAACAACCCATTCTTGATACTCTGATCATTGTTATAGCTTCTCTTTTCAAAAATGGTAGATCTCAAAACAGTTTGACCTGTACCCACAGCAAGCAAATCAGGCTTCATGTTTTTCTTTGAGTTTAGATAGTTACCCCGGGTTGGTTTCCTTGGAGATGGTTGTAGACTAAGTTTATCTGGTGGTTTCTCTTTGATTTGAGAAGAAAACATGAGTTCTTCTCCTGCTCCAGTAGTCACTTCACCATTGACTCTAGTGAATTCTTCATCTCCAATTACATTTTGATAATCTTTGCATTGGTACTGAAGTTGCTGCATATCTGGTGGCTTCCATATCTTGATATGGTCAAGATGCAAGTCCTTTTGATCAACTTCAGACTCCTTATGACCCCAACTTGTTCTAGCACGAACAGAGCACTCTCCAAGGGTGATAATCTTGTGGTAATATTCTCTAGGTCTCCACGAGTAGGTCTGTAAGCTTCCAGCACAATCAGCTATAAGTTTCTCTTGGGAAAGATCCAAACCGACATGTTTTGCAAAACTAGCAATATCTTGATGATCAGGAGGCCATTCTCTGCGTTGTCTGGTTTGTTGGATCCGTGACTGATTTAGCTTCACTCTCCAGTTGGTTTCATAGTGAAACTCTTGCTGAGCTGAGACGTGCAACCCTTTATCTTCAGAGGATGAGAAATCTACAAAATCAAATGTTGGTGCAGCTGAACTCTTCTTAATCTGTTTGATCTTGTTCTTCTGATTCCAGACCTCTCCTCCAGGCTCAAATACAACATGTCTTGTATCCAAGTCGTGTCTTGATAGTTCCACTTCTCCTTTCTTGTACCAAACAAAAGGAGTGAACAGAAAAGTACCTAAGAAGGTCCTTTGGAAATCACATGGATCAAAGACAATTAGTTGATCCATTCTACGAGCTCTCTGAGGTTCCCTGGGTGTCTTCTCTGCTACCATGTGTTGTGTTAAAGGGACCATGACGTTCTGAACAGGCTGTTCTTCTTTATGAAAGATATGGGAGGTTACTTTGTCTTGATCTTCTTGGATAGGCGCAACTGGTGCTGGTTCTTGATGTTGTGTTTCAATGGATGGACGTGTTGTGTTGGTCCGTTTGATTTGCTTCTCCACACCCATCATTACTTGTAACAATGCCTCCTTAACCTCTTCACTGAATAAACAGAATTGTTTATCTTCTTTAGATGGCTTAGAGACTGTCTTCTCCTTGCTGTAACAGATTGGTTCCTTTCCATCAAGACTTTCAATCTTCTTCTCCCACTCAGCTTTGCCATGGAATGGGGGTATCTTGATCTTCAAACCAGCAAGCTCATCTCCCTGGTTCATCCTTCTCCTTTGGACACGCCTATGTCTTCTTGAGGATGAACTGAGGTGCTTATACTCATTGTCAGTCTCCTTATAACCATAATGTTCTTGGCGAGTTGCATGAGGTCTCTCCTCTCTCCTCTCTCTTTCTCTCCTAGTCTCTCGGTTTGGTGCTTGACTAGTAGCTCTCCTGATGTCTTCTCTAAGCTCTCTCCTGAGGTCATTGAGGTTGGTCCTCATCATCTCGGTCATGGTTGCCACCATGTTTTGGTTGAGTTGAGCCGACATAGCCTCCATGAGAAGCTGACGAGTTAAGCTTCTTCTTCAGACTTGGAGACCATGCTTCCTGCGCAAAGGTAACCAAAATAACCAGTAAAAGGTTTCTAGGGAACAAGACAAGCAAAAAGGAAAAAGAAAACAAGCAAAAAGGAAAAGCAAACAAGCTTGTCTTGCAAGACAAAACAAAAAAGGAGAAATCGGCTAGAAAAGGAAAAAGGATTCAAGCAAAAAGGAAACACTTCTAAGCTTTTTCCTAATCACTCCTAAGGTTTTCTAGCACCCTAATAAGCTTCTTATACTCGTATCTAGGTGATAAACAACTTAGACACAAGAACAAGGTGATCGACAATGAAGATGCATGCGGCTAGGGTTTTTCTCTCACTAGGGTTTCCGGATGAGTCCAAATAAGGAAAGTCTAAAATTCTTGTCTAAACTTTCATGCAGTCACGAGCAGCCCTAAGGTAAAAGAGTTCTAATGCTTATTCAAGTTGATTTAGATTGAACACGGATTGAATAACAAAAGAACACAACCGGGAACACAAGATGCTACACGGATGCGATTAACAAAAGTAAACAAGAAATCAAACAAGAAACAAAAACAAAGAGAGAACGAGTACTTCCCAACCAAAGTTGCTCTGATACCACTTGATGCGTCCCTAGGATGCTCTTTGGTTGATGGGAATGGATAGATCCTTGCAAGAACGAATCAGAGACTCAAGTTCTTCAAGGCGTGTGGATTGAATGGTGACACAAGAGGGATGAATGATCTCTTGATACTCCTAGATGAATGGTTTGGATATGACACACCAAACTAAACACCCTTAGACTCTGGATATGACACACCAGAACTCGGCACACTTCTTTTAGAGAGAGAGAGCCGTAAAGATGAATAATACTTGTATTGAAAAGGTTGGATGATTACAAAGGGGTGTAGAGAACCCTTTAAATAAGAAACCAGAGACAACTCCTCTAGGGTTTCGACATGAATCCAAAAAAGGAAAGAACTAAAACTATAGTTTATAAGTTTAAAATGAAATAAAATGCAACTTCTATTAGTCTTGGACCGAGAATAGCACTTAGGTGATGTGTAGACACGTTGTGGCCTCGTTAAAAACCTTCCTCCTGGAAAACCTCGTGGGACAAAACCAAAAGCAAGGAAAAGAGCACGCACCCCATGTCTTGCCTAGACACTAACTCAGTTTGGTGTGGAGATGGCTTGAATGGTGATCAAGACATCTCGGATCAAACCTTGTCCAAGACCTTCTTGTTGTGGATGTGAAGTGAGTAATCCAACAACATTCTTCTTAAGCTTCTTGACTCTGGAACGAGTCATGGGACCTTCAGGAATGGCTAGAGCATCATCACCAAGTTGCTGGTGCAATGTGGCTTCTTGTGGCTCATCTAGACTCTCCTTGTTCTCCTTAGTGATCCGGCCCATGATCACAGCAAATGCACTCTTAAAGGTTGCATCCTCAAGCTCTTCAGGTTCATGTTCATGCTTCCATTCTTTGGTGCTTTCCATGATCACATCAGATTCTTTCTGGTTTTATTAGTATCAAGAAGAAATTGCTAAATCTCCAAATAGGGCAAACTGGAATCACTTCGGTTAAAAGTGGGATAACTTCTTCATCATAACTCCTATGATCTTGAGTCAACTTCAGGGTGATTCGACACTGATTTATGAGTCCAAATCTATCTTCTTACATCGTGATTCATTCTGGTTTTATTAGTATCAAGAAGAAATTACCAAATCTCCAAACAGGACAAACTGGAATCACTTCGGTTAAAAGTGGGATAACTTCTTCATCATAACTCCTATGATCTTGAGTCAACTTCAGGGTGATTCGACACTGATTAATGAGTCCAAATCAAGCTTCTTACATCGTGATTCATTCTGGTTTTATTAGTATCAAGAAGAAATTGCCAAATCTCCAAACAGGGTAAACTGGAATCACTTCGGTTAAAAGTGGGATAACTTCTTCATCATAACTCCTATGATCTTGAGTCAACTTCAGGGTGATTCTACACTGATTTATGAGTCCGATTCAAGCTTCTTACATCGTGATTCATTCTGGTCTTATTAGTACCAAGAAGAAATTGCCAAATCTCCAAACAGGGCAAACTGGAATCACTTCCGTTAAAAGTGGGATAATTTCTTCATCATAACTCCTATGATCTTGAGTCAACTTCAGGGTGATTCTACACTGATTTATGAGTCCAAATCAAGCTTCTTACATCGTGATTCATTCTGGTTTTATTAGTATCAAGAAGAAATTGCCAAATCTCCAAACAGGACAAACTGGAATCACTTCGGTTAAAAGTGGGATAACTTCTTCATCATAACTCCTATGATCTTGAGTCAACTTCAGGGTGATTCGACACTGATTTATGAGTCCAAATCAAGCTTCTTACATCGTGATTCATTCTGGTTTTATTAGTATCAAGAAGAAATTGCCAAATCTCCAAACAGGACAAACTGGAATCACTTCGGTTAAAAGTGGGATAACTTCTTCATCATAACTCCTATGATCTTGAGTCAACTTCAGGGTGATTCTACACTGATTTATGAGTCCAAATCAAGCTTCTTACATCGTGATTCATTCTGGTTTTATTAGTATCAAGAAGAAATTGCCAAATCTCCAAACAGGGCAAACTGGAATCACTTCGGTTAAAAGTGGGATACATTCTTCATCATAACTCCTATGATCTTGAGTCAACTTCAGGGTGATTCGACACTGATTTATGAGTCCAAATCAATCTTCTTACATCGTGATTCATTCTGGTTTTATTAGTATTAAGAAGAAATTGCCAAATCTCCAAACAAGGCAAACTGGAATCACTTCCGTTAAAAGTAGGATAACTTCGTCATCATAACTCCTATGATCTTGAGTCAACTTCAGGGTGATTCTACACTGATTTATGAGTCCAAATCAAGCTTCTTACATCGTGATTCATTCTGGTTTTATTAGTATCAAGAAGAAATTGCCAAATCTCCAAACAGGGCAAACTGGAATCACTTCGGTTAAAAGTTGGATACATTCTTCATCATAACTCCTATGATCTTGAGTCAACTTCAGGGTGATTCGAAACTGATTTATGAGTCCAAATCAATCTTCTTACATCGTGATTCATTCTGGTTTTATTAGTATCAAGAAGAAATTGCCAAATCTCCAAACAGGGCAAACTGGAATCACTTCCGTTAAAAGTGGGATAACTTCTTCATCATAACTCCTATGATCTTAAGTCAACTTCAGGGTGATTCGACACTGATTTATGAGTCCAAATCAAGCTTCTCACATCGTGATTCATTCTGGTTTTATTAGTATCAAGAAGAAATCGCCAAATCTCCAAATAGGGTAAACTGGAATCACTTCGGTCAAAAGTGGGATAACTTCTTCATCATAACTCCTATGATCTTGAGTCAAATTCAGGGTGATTCTACACTGATTTATGAGTCCAAATCAAGCTTCTTACATCGTGATTCATTCTGGTTATATTAGTATCAACAAGAAATTGCCAAATCTCCAAACAGGGCAAACTGGAATCACTTCGGTTAAAAGTGGGATAACTTCTTCATCATAACTCCTATGATCTTGAGTCAACTTCAGGGTGATTCGACACTGATTTATGAGTCCAAATCAAGCTTTTTACATCGTGATTCATTCTGGTTTTATTAGTATCAAGAAGAAATTGCCAAATCTCCAAACAGGGCAAACTAGAATCACTTTGGTTAAAAGTGGGATAACTTCTTCATCATAACTCCTATGATCTTGACTCAACTTCAGGGTGATTCTACACTGATTTATGAGTCCAAATCAATCTTCTTACATCGTGATTCATTCTGGTTTTATTAGTATCAAGAAGAAATTGCCAAATCTCCAAACAGGGCAAACTGGAATCACTTCCGTTAAAAGTGGGATAACTTCTTCATCATAACTCCTATGATCTTAAGTCAACTTCAGGGTGATTCGACACTGATTTATGAGTCCAAATCAAGCTTCTCACATCGTGATTCATTCTGGTTTTATTAGTATCAAGAAGAAATCGCCAAATCTCCAAATAGGGTAAACTGGAATCACTTCGGTCAAAAGTGGGATAACTTCTTCATCATAACTCCTATGATCTTGAGTCAAATTCAGGGTGATTCTACACTGATTTATGAGTCCAAATCAAGCTTCTTACATCGTGATTCATTCTGGTTATATTAGTATCAACAAGAAATTGCCAAATCTCCAAACAGGGCAAACTGGAATCACTTCGGTTAAAAGTGGGATAACTTCTTCATCATAACTCCTATGATCTTGAGTCAACTTCAGGGTGATTCGACACTGATTTATGAGTCCAAATCAAGCTTCTTACATCGTGATTCATTCTGGTTTTATTAGTATCAAGAAGAAATTGCCAAATCTCCAAACAGGGCAAACTAGAATCACTTTGGTTAAAAGTGGGATAACTTCTTCATCATAACTCCTATGATCTTGACTCAACTTCAGGGTGATTCTACACTGATTTATGAGTCCAAATCAAGTTTCTTACATCGTGATTCATTCTGGTTTTATTAGTATCAAGAAGAAATTGCCAAATCTCCAAACAGGACAAACTGGAATCACTTCGGTTAAAAGTGGGATAACTTCTTCATTATAACTCCTATGATCTTGAGTCAACTTCAGGGTGATTCGACACTGATTTATGAGTCCAAATAAAGCTTCTTACATCGTGATTCATTCTGGTTTTATTAGTATCAAGAAGAAATTGCCAAATCTCCAAACAGGGCAAACTGGAATCACTTCGATTAGAAGTAGGATAACTTCTTCATCATAACTCCTATGATCTTGAGTCAACTTCAGGGTGATTCTACACTGATTTATGAGTCCAAATCAAGCTTCTTACATCGTGATTCTTTCTGGTTTTATTAGTACCAAGAAGAAATTGCCAAATCTCCAAATAGGACAAAATGGAATCACTTCGGTTAAAAGTGGGATAACTTCTTCATCATAACTCCTATGATCTTGAGTCAACTTCAGGGTGATTCTACACTGATTTATGAGTCCGAATCAAGCTTCTTACATCGTGATTCATTCTGGTTTTATTAGTATCAAGAAGAAATTGCCAAATCTCCAAACAGGGCAAACTGGAATCACTTCCGTTAAAAGTAGGATAACTTCTTCATCATAACTCCTATGATCTTGAGTCAACTTCAGGGTGATTCGACACTGATTTATGAGTCCAAATCAAGCATCTTACATCGTGATTCATTCTGGTTTTGATTAGTATCAAGAAGAAATTGCCAAATCTCCAAACAGGGCAAACTGGAATCACTTCGGTTAAAAGTGGGATAACTTCTTCATCATAACTCCTATGATCTTGAATCAACTTCAGGGTGATTCTACACTGATTTATGAGTCCAAATCAAGCTTCTTACATCGTGATTAATTCTGGTTTTATTAGTATCAAGAAGAAATTGCCAAATCTCCAAACAGGACAAACTGGAATCACTTTGGTTAAAAGTGGGATAACTTCTTCATCGTAACTCCTATGATCTTGAGTCAACTTCAGGGTGATTCTACACTGATTTATGAGTCCGAATCAAGCTTCTTACATCGTGATTCATTCTGGTTTTATTAGTATCAAAAAGAAATTGCCAAATCTCCAAACAGGATAAACTGGAATCACTTCGGTTAAAAGTGGGATACATTCTTCATCATAACTCCTATGATCTTGAGTCAACTTCAGGGTGATTCGACACTGATTTATGAGTCCAAATCAATCTTCTTACATCGTGATTCATTCTGGTTTTATTAGTATCAACAAGAAATTGCCAAATCTCCAAACAAGACAAACTGGAATCACTTCCGTTAAAAGTAGGATAACTTCTTCATCATAGCTCCTATGATCTTGAGTCAACTTCAGGGTGATTCTACACTGATTTATGAGTCCAAATCAAGCTTCTTACATCGTGATTCATTCTGGTTTTATTAGTATCAAGAAGAAATTGCCAAATCTCCAAACAGGGCAAACTGGAATCACTTCGGTTAAAAGTGGGATACATTCTTCATCATAACTCCTATTGATGCGTCGTCCCTAGGATGCTCTTTGGTTGATGGGAATGGATAGATCCTTGCAAGAACGAATCAGAGACTCAAGTCCTTCAAGGCGTGTGGATTGAATGGTGACACAAGAGGGATGGATGATCTCTTGATACTCCTAGATGAATAACTTGGATATGACACACCAAATTAGACACCCTTAGACTCTGGATACTACACACCAGAACTCGACACCTTTCTAGAGAGAGAGCCGTCAAGGAGAAAAGATAACTTGATATTAAAAAGCTGGATGATTACAAGAGGGTGTAGAGAACCCCTTTAAATAAGAAACCAGAGACAAATCCTCTAGGGTTTCGACATTAAGCAAGAAAAGGAAAGAAAGGAAACTATAGTATAAATTTAACTTAAGCTTAAAAATGGAATAAAAATGTAACTTCTTTGAGTCTTGGACCGAGATAGGACTTAGGTGATGTGTAGACAAGTTGTGGCCTCGTTAAAAACCTTCCTCCTGGAAAACCTCGTGGGACAAAACCAAAAGCAAGGAAAAGAGCACGCACCCCATGTCTTGCCTAGACACTAACTCAGTTTGATGTAGAGATGGCTTGAATGGTGATCAAGACATCTCGGATCAGACCTTGTCCAAGACCTTCTTGTTGTGGATGTGAAGTGAGTAATCCAACAACATTCTCCTTAAGCTTCTTGACTCTGGAACGAGTCATGGGACCTTCAGGAATGGCTAGAGCATCATCACCAAGTTGCTGGTGCAATGTGGCTTCTTGTGGCTCATCTAGACTCTCCTTGTTCTCCTTAGTGATCCGGTCCATGATCACAGCAAATGCACTCTTAAAGGTTGCATCCTCAAGCTCTTCAGGTTCATGTTCATGCTTCCATTCTTTGGTGCTTTCCATGATCACATCATCCCCTCCCTCTTCAAAAAGATTTGTCCTCAAATCTGTTTTACCTACAATAGAGGGGACCAAGTCAGTAACATTGAAGTTTAAAATCAGATTACACTTACCTTGCAAGCCTCTTTGATAGGCATTGTTGCTGACTGGTTTGGATATGTAGAAGGCACTAATCCATTTAGTTCCTGATTCATTACTTAAACCTGACATGTTGAAACAAAGCAAGTTAGCACATGAAAGTTTATCAAAGAGTAATAATCTTATCCCAAATTGGTTTTTGCTCGGTTTTGCTTGTGTGCTGCTTCTGGTGGTGCTTCTTTGATGAGGATGAAGCTAGTGACGTCCCTGGTGCTTATCCTGATCCAAATCAGGTGGCTTGAACCGCTTGTCTTCCACATGCTTGTTCTTTCTTCTGGTATGCTTCCAAGCTTCATCATAATCTGCACATGGCTCTT
>CAJHQQ010005412.1:0-17268 GCA_905132885.1 Moricandia moricandioides
ATAAAGACCAAAATAGACCTAAAAAAATTTTTATCCAAAAATAGCATCCAAAGAGAAAAATGATCAAAATGGATTTTATTAAATGATATAAATATATATTTATACATTTGGGTTAACTAATCTAAACTTAGGGTTTAGAGTTACGGGGTGGGGCTTTTGGACTTGATTTTTAAAAATTAAAAAAAATTAAAAATATTAAAATTTTCAAAATAAAAAGGTTTATTTTGGTCATTTTTTCTTTCAAATGCTATTTTTGTGACAAAAACTTCAAAAAGGGCTATTTGAGAGATTTACCCATGTTTAAATTATAAGGAATGATAAAAAATTTACTATTTCTGGTCATTCTTTTGGTGAACATTTACAGTCTTAGACCATTTATTTTTCAATAAAAATCAAGAAATGTTGTCTACTAACTATACATATATATTTAAAAAATATTAAACCAAAGTTACAAATTTAAATTTTAGTTATTCTAAATCTTTGTACATACGTTTTAAATCGCAATTAAATCTGAAGATTCCTCCTCTGGTTATTTATATAAAACCACCTGTTAGAGAACTAAAAACAAAGAAGACCAGCCTTGGTTCTTTGAAGCCGGACTTCTTAAGGTTTCTTCACTAAAATCTAATCTGACAAGAAAAGTAGTAATTTTCTTAATTAAATAAAAAAATAGGTTACTGACAAACTGAAAGTTATAAAAGGATCGAAAGTTTACTATGGTGTTACACGAGTAGAGCTGTGAGTTACACATAGGTGAATAACGGAGTAGAATTCGGTAGTGAGCTTTATGTGTTACACACGAGGGGATGTGTGTGACACTTGGTGGATAGGCTTAGAAGAAGTCGGCTGTTGAAGATAAGAGTCTCCACGAATCTAGGAGTATCTACGAGAAGGCAAGATAAAAGATTCAATGAAGATTCATGCCTATCACAAGATATATGAAGTGCGGTATATATAGGTGTGAGGAGGCATTAGAATAGCTAGAGGTTTTAAAAGAGAGAGATCGCTGGTTCTAGAGAGTGTTCTAAACCAAGATTGTTTTTGAGTTGAGCAACTGTTAGTTTGCCGAAAAAGGGTTTTCTGGTAGATTAAGAATTGGTCCGTTTCTAGTCCAGTGTGACGTTGAGTAAATCGGATTAAACAGATCTAGGAAGATTGTTTAAGAAATTCTTAATATACAAGTTTTGTTTTTTGGTTATCGTTGAGTTCTTGGTCCTGGTTCCCATCGGATTTTTCATTTGGTATCAGAGCGGGTCACCTCTGTAGACTCAAGTCTACTTACAGGTTGAGATCCTGCGACTATCATGGAAACCATGAAGGAGCTCGTGGCGTTGCAGAAACCTATCATGCTGGATGAAGGTAACTTTGGTCACTGGAAGGCTAGGATGCGCCACATTATTCGAGGAATAGACGAGGATGCTTGGACTGCAGTTGAACAAGGATGGACAGCACCGACCATGATTATGGAAGATAAGACAGTTGCTCCTAAACCCAAGGAGAGGTGGACTGACTCGGATAAAGCGTCTTCTAAGTTTAACTCCAAAGCTCTCACCACGATTTTTTCTGCTGTTGATCTTGATCAGTTTAAACTTATAACAAGGGTGTGAATCAGCTAAGGAAGCTTGGGATACTCTGATCAATCATTTCGAAGGTAACACAAGTGTGAGAAGAACAAGGTTGGATCATCTAGCTTCAAGGTTTGAAAACCTACGAATGGAGGACGATGAATCTATTGGAAGCTTCATATCCAAAATAAGTTCTATTGCCAACGAAGCTTCAGTACTTGGTAAGAAATACAATGAAAAAAGTTAGTTAAGAAGTTGTTACGGTGTCTACCCTCTCGATTTGAAGCATATAAAGCTGTACTCAAAATTGCTGCAAACACGGATGAAATGAAGTTTGACCAGCTCTCTGGAATTCTCAAAGTCCATGAGTTAGAAAGAGTGGAAGAACTACCTAAAGGACAGAAAGGAATAGCTTTTGCAGCTGAAACAAAGGAGGATGATCGAGTTAAACGGATCGAAGATAACATGAGTCTTATGGCTAGGAACTTCAACAAAATGATCAAAAGGATTGAGAAGGGTCAGAACAGAACCATGAGCCGTTATCAAAACAGAGACAATGATCGATCTTCAAATCAACAAGGCAAAAATGAGTCTGGAAAGGAACCCGAAAGAAGGAACTACAATGTCATGAATGTGAAGGATTTGGACATTACCGTAATGAATGTCCATTGACAAAGAGGAAAGAGCTAAAGTGTATTGAATGCAAGGGTTTTGGTCACACAAGAAGTGAATGTCCTAACAACCTGAAGAAGGAAAAATCACTTGTTTGTTTCAGTGACACAGAATCTGATAGTGACAATGACGATGAGGAGCTCTTGCTGAACTTTGTTGCTTTAGTTGGAAAGGAGGACACTCAGGAATTACTTCCAAACTCAGGCTCAGACTCCGACTCAGAAGATGATCAAAAAGACACCATGGATCTTAAGACGGAATATCGAAGCCTGTTTGACAAGTTTACGGAACTCAGTGTTGAAAATCTTCAACTTATCAAAGACAGAGCAATGCTGAAGGCTCAAGTCAACATTTTGGAATTGGAACAACCCGAATCAAATGACAAATCTAAAGACGAGGTATCTACACTGGAAAGAACCATCTCAGATCAGGCCTACAATTTGAAGAACTTGGAAGTCAGATATGATCAAACCAGACAGCTGCTGAGTGAGGAACTTGAAAAGAGCCGACTTCTACAAAGTGAACTCAGTGAAAATTACAAGAAGCTGAGGATGCTCAATACGGGTTCAGACACTCTGGATCACATCCTCACACTAGGGCAATCACCTAAGCTTCTTTTGGGTCTAGGCTATCAACATCACAAGTCAGCAACAACTGGTACAACGGATGGAATTAAAATTTGTAAAAGAAGTTGCATCTGATAAAAAGGTCATCGAAAATCAAAAAGCGCCTCTCATCACAACAACTCCTCCCTCAGTACCTAGACAAGTATTTCAAAAGAAGAATGGATGTCTCTTCTGTGGTAAATCAGGTCACAGGGTCGCATACTGCAATTTTCGAAGATATCAATATCAACGAGCCTGGAGGATGAATAGATGCTACATTGAACCAAACAGGTTTGGACATGTGTGGATTGCCAAAACTGATCTCTATCCTACCTTCAAAAATAGAGAACCAGAGACTTCAAAAACGACTGCAGTTGAAAATCCTAAAAATGATGAGGATAACCACAAGACATACTGCACAAAGAATGCATCTTCTGGAATTGATCAAGTGTCACACATCAAACTCAGTGTGTCACACATATCAGAAGAAACACCTAGTCCGAGACTTCCTCTATCTGAGAGATCTACTCTAGCTAGTGTGGCTTATACTACAACAGAGAGCCACAACAACTCTGAATTACCTTGGTACTTTGACAGTGGATGCTCAAGACACATGACAGGAAATCGGAACTGTCTATCAAATCTTGAAGAAATCAAGGGAGGAAGAGTTACTTTTGGGGATGGAGGACAAGGAAAGATACGAGGAGTTGGAAGGATGGAACAAGCTGATCTACCAAGACTGGTGAATGTTTATTATGTAGATGGTCTTAAGGCAAACCTCATAAGCATTAGCCAACTATGTGATGAGGGTCTGCAAGTTACATTTACACACAAAGAATGCCGAGCTATTGATGAGAAGAGTAACCTAGTGTTATGTGGAACACGATCAGAAAACAACTGCTATATGTGGAAGCCAGCTAATCAATGCCTGACAGCTAAAGAGGGACAGATTGATCTATGGCATAAGAAACTGGGACATATGAACTCTCATGGTCTCTCTAGATTAGTTCGAGCAGAAGTTGTCAGGGGAGTTCCTAGACTTGAGGATCACGCAAATGTCATATGCGGCGCTTGTTGTCAAGGAAAACAAGTCAAGGTTCAACACAAACAGGTAACTCAAACTCACTCTAAGCAGATTCTTGAGCTCATTCATATGGACCTCATGGGTCCTATCTCTCCTGACAGTATTGCTGGAAAGCGATACATCTTTGTGCTAGTTGATGATTTTTCTAGGTTCACATGGGTTCGCTTTCTGAAGAACAAATCAGATGCTATTGACAGTTTCCGCATCTTAGCTCTGCAACTCAAGCAAGAGAAGGGTGGAATAGTTAAAATCAGGAGTGACCACGGGGGTGAGTTTCAGAATGATCAATTTGATCGATTCTGCCAAGACCAAGGAATACAACATCAATATGCAGCACCACGAACACCTCAACAAAATGGAGTTGTGGAACGGAAAAATAGAACTCTACAAGAAATGGCTCGTGCTATGCTTTTGGGGAACAACGTACCTTCCAGGTTCTGGGCAGAAGCAATCAACACCGCGTGTTACATCATCAACAGAGTCTACGTGAAACCTAAGACCAAGACAACCCCTTATCAGATCCTCAAAGGGAAAACACCAAATCTTGGCTACTGTCATGTTTTCGGATGCCTGTGCTACATTCTCAATGACAAGGATCACTTGGGGAAATTTGATGCCAAGAGTGATGTTGGAATGTTCCTTGGATATTCAACAAACAGTAGTGCTTTTCGAGTATACAACTCGAGAACAAAGACGATTGATGACAAAGTGAATGTAGTGTTTGACGATCAAATTGGCTTCTATCAAGAAGGTGTAACTCAGAGAAATGTGAGTGTTACACATCAAATCTCTCACGAAGACAACACCCAATCCGACAATGATGAGGATACAGGAGTGGAGGACCAAACTGCACCTACTGAAATCAAGGTCCACAAAAATCATTCTCCTGAAGATGTGATTGGTGGGGTCTTTGAAAGGATAACTCGAAAGAAACAGATTGATTTCAAAGAGATGGTCAAACTAGCTTGCTTCATCACTGAAATGGCTAAACTCGAATGCTTTATTTCATTAACAGAACCCAGAAATATTCAAGAAGCTCTTCAAGATGAATTCTGGACAGCATCAATGCATGAAGAAATGGAGCAATTTGTTCGACTTCAAGTATGGGACTTGGTTCCAAGACCTGAGAATGCAAATGTGATTGGAACTAAGTGGATACACAAAAACAAAATCGATGAGAATGGCAATGTCATCAGAAAACAAGTCTAGGCTTGTAGCTCAAGGTTACTCGCAGATAGAAGGAGTGGGATTTTTGACGAAACATTCGCACCTGTTGCACGACTTGAGTCAATCCGTCTTTTGTTTGGAATAGCATGCAACCTTCGAATCAAGCTGTATCAAATGGATGTCAAAAGCGCCTTTCTCAATGGACTGCTCCAGGAAGAAGTCTACGTCTCACAACCACAAAAGGCTTTGAGGATCCACATTTTCCTGAACATGTTTACAAGCTGAAGAGAGCTCTCTATGGACTGAAACAGGCTCCAAGAGCTTGGTATGAGAGACTCACATTGTTCCTAGTTACTGCTGGGTTTAAAAGAGGAGGAGTTGACAAAACCCTTTTTGTCAAAGGTCAGCACAAAAACTGCTAATAGTTCAAGTGTATGTTGATGATATCATATTCGGAAGTACATCGCAACCACTTGTTGATGAGTTTGTACAAACAATGAAGAAAGAGTTCGAGATGAGCATGGTGGGTGAACTAAACTACTTCCTTGGTCTGCAAATCAAACAAATGAAGGACGGGATCTTCATCTCTCAGAGTACCTATGCAAAAAATTTGGTGAAACGGTTTGGGATGCAAACGAGCAAGAGTGCCAGAACTCCCATGAGCACTACGTCTAAACTTTCCCGTGATGAAGGAGGAGTCAAAGTTGATGAAAAACTGTTTAGAGCCATGATAGGCAGCTTGCTCTACCTCACTGCCAGTCGACCAGATCTGTGCTTAAGCGTGGGCATTTGTGCACGTTATCAGGCAGCCCCAAAGGAATCACACATGAAGGCTCTAAAGCGTGTCATAAAATATGTGAAGGGTACGTTAGATTTTGGTCTTCACTACTCATTCGAAACCAATGTTAATCTTGCAGGTTTTTGTGATGCTGATTGGGCCGGGTGTGTAGATGATCGGAAGAGCACTTCTGGTGGGTGTTTCTTTCTCGGTAACAACTTAGTCTCTTGGCATAGCAAGAAGCAAAACTGTGTATCTCTGTCCACGGCTGAAGCCGAATACATTGCCCTTGGAAGCTGCTGCACACAACTACTATGGATGAAACAATGCTAGTGGACTACGGTATCAATTCTGACTCTCTCTTAGTTCATTGTGATAACATGAGTGCCATAAACTTATCTAAGAACCCTATCCAGCACTCTCGAACTAAGCATGTTGACCTTAGACACCACTTTGTGCGAGAGTTGGTTGAATTAAAACTGGTTGTCATTGAACATGTACCATCTGAAAATCAACTTGCTGACATATTCACTAAACCTTTAGATTTCAACTGTTTTTTGGGTCTCCGAAAAGCACTAGGAATCGTTCAAGTCTGATTAGTCTCCAATGACTGGAAGGAAGGATGAATTTTTGTAGAAAAGTCACATGTCAAGTTACAGATATCTCGTTTTTAAACTTGCAAGTTTGCATAGGGTAGAGTTACACACTGGAACGAGTGTTCACAACATCACATACTCCGATTATGAAGGACACTCATCTTGGGTCAGGATGCTACCACATTCTCGAACTAAGCTTGATCACTGTCTGGATTGGATAGTGAAACTGCAAACAAGTTGTGTGTAACACACAAAGTGTTGTGTGTAACACAAGGTCTTTCCAGTGTGATAAGCACTCATTCTGGATCAGGGTGTCACCCCACTTTGCATCTGGTGATGATCACTGCTTTGATTGGCAACTCTCAAAAAAAAAAAAAAAAAAGGGAAAAGAAGAGGGTAAAACAAGAATAACCCAATCTGATAAACACTCGTCCTGGATCAGGGTGTTGCCCCACTTTGAATCTGGTGTCGATCACTGTTTAAAGAGAGGGAAAAGAAGCAAGTAAAACAAGAATAATCCAATATGATAAACACTCGTCCTGGATCAGGGTGTTGCCCCACTTTGAATCTGGTGTCGATCACTGTTTTGATTGGGCAAGGACATTTTTGTATGGTTTCGAAAAAAAAAAAAAAAAAAAAAAAAAAACTGTGACTGTGTTAAACTCTTGAAACAGTGTGTGACCTCCCTGTGTGAGACTAATCTGTGACAGCTACTCGGCTGAGAAATAGCTACAGATTTCTAATGATACACTAACCTCTCTAAAATGTTGTCTCTGTAACTGTGACGTGGGGTAAGTATACTGATTTCATCACATTCCTTCCCAGACACATAAGATGAGCTGATTTAATACAGTAAGTGGTTCTCAGATGAACATGTCTGACAAAGGTTACTCATCCACAAGGTACAAATGTGTTTTGCTTAAAATGCTAAGGATGGGTTCTCATGATAAGGATTGGTCTCATAATCACTCTTGTTCACAGATAATGGGCTTGGGCCAAGAAGGTTTATATATGTGACTAATGAACATGGTCTAAGTGCCAGTGTTTAGGGTTTGTTCTTCTCTCTTGGTTGCATCTCTCATCTTCAGAAACATGCATCGCCGCACGAGATCACAAAAATCCAATGCCTCGTCGTCACACGATCAAGTCTCCGACTCCTCCGATCATGATCATCGCAACTCCAACAAAAGGTCTCGGTTTGAAACATGCAGTGCAAGTCATCAGACATCCTCAGCCGGTAATCAATCACCTGGTCATCCTCATACCTTTCAACCGAAAGAATCAAGATACGAAGCTCATCGCTTGAGATTTGCTGAGTGTGTGCGATCGCAACCTGAGATGTATCGTTCACCATCTCCTCCTTACAGTTCAAAGTTCTTCACTGAGGCAGCCTATGACAGGTATTTGAAGTTCAAGAACAAAAAGTTTATTCTACAAAAGTTCCTTCCTTTGGATGTAGCCAACCTTCAAGATGTCAAAGAAATAGTTCTCAATGCGGGGATGATCTACACAGCCATCGACGCGGATCCATTTGTTCCAAATCTAATTTGGGAATTTCTTGCCAATCTCGGTGATGCGGTAGAAATTACTGGAGGAGTAATGGTATATGTTCGTGGTGACATGTATGAAGTCTCTCCAGGCGTACTCAACTTGCTCTATGATCTTCATCCTGGAGATTGTACCTATGACATGCACTCAGAGAATTTGGACTCGGTTGTCTCCTTTCTCACGAATGGACATCACCAAAGATGGGAAGGTATGTGCTCAAAGTTTCTCACCGCCACAAATCAGGTTCTCTACAAATTGTGTTGCTCAAACTGGATGCCAACCATGAATCATACGAATATGAGGCCTGATCGCTTGAAGTTTCTTTACTCACTCCATCATAAGAAGGGGGCTGATTATGGGATCATTGTGTATGAGCAACTCTTGGCAATGGCTAATACGGCGGAGGATACTCAACGCAGGGTGGGATTTCCTACTCTCATTCAACAGCTCCTCAGTTCTCAACGAATTGTTCCCAGGCATGAAGGGGATGAAGACATCACGGGATATCCTACAGTCCTAGTCAAGGACTGCAAGGCTGGCCGAGGAATTGGTGGAGTCAGGCAACCACCGAATCTGGGTGATGACCTGCAAAAAGTCATTGACTTACTCCGTACCATTCAACTCAGGAGTCGAAGTAAGTTTTCTGATTCTGGTGATTGATTATTCTGTCTCATGTGGTTTTATCTAATTGTGCACTCAAGCAGGGGGAGAATATGGTGATGCGGTTCCAGTGCATATTGTTGACAGCGATGATGATGAGTAGTCTTTAGAATTCTGCTTCTTTTGCCTCTGAATTGTTTTTAGCTGAATTTGAACTCCATTTTTGTTGATCTATTGACGTTGTTTTAACGGTGTTAGCCTTTTGAACTTATGGATCCTTTTTCTTTAAATGCATGAGACATGTTGTTGGATAAGTTCTTTAAACAGGTGCTTGAGATGTCACATTAAGATAAAAAGGGGGAGAATGAAAGTTATAAAAGGATCGAAAGTTTACTATGGTGTTACACGAGTAGAGCTGTGAGTTACACATAGGTGAATAACGGAGTAGAATTCGGTAGTGAGCTTTATGTGTTACACACGAGGGGATGTGTGTGACACTTGGTGGATAGGCTTAGAAGAAGTCGGCTGTTGAAGATAAGAGTCTCCACGAATCTAGGAGTATCTACGAGAAGGCAAGATAAAAGATTCAATGAAGATTCATGCCTATCACAAGATATATGAAGTGCGGTATATATAGGTGTGAGGAGGCATTAGAATAGCTAGAGGTTTTAAAAGAGAGAGATCGCTGGTTCTAGAGAGTGTTCTAAACCAAGATTGTTTTTGAGTTGAGCAACTGTTAGTTTGCCGAAAAAGGGTTTTCTGGTAGATTAAGAATTGGTCCGTTTCTAGTCCAGTGTGACGTTGAGTAAATCGGATTAAACAGATCTAGGAAGATTGTTTAAGAAATTCTTAATATACAAGTTTTGTTTTTTGGTTATCGTTGAGTTCTTGGTCCTGGTTCCCATCGGATTTTTCACAAACGACCAACAAACTGACCAGAAAAATTAGTTTGTAGCCAAAGTTGAATGAATGCATATTAAGAAGAAGACAAAGAGGAACATGAGTTACATGAGTCACTGACCATGACTGATGAGTTATTCATGTTAGAAACAAACAGATCAGATTAAGTGACCCATGTTCTTCTCACATGTTCCCACGTCGTTTAACCCGAGAATTCCTCTGTTCTTGAGCTTCTTTGCAGTATATATATAGTAACGGTCAAGAACCTTACTAGAGCATCTCAACCAAAATATAGAGTTCTTAAATAATTATTTATAATGGAGAGTTTAGATTCAATTTTTCTGTCTGGTCGAACCACACACCAGCCGGTTCGATCTGTGAGTCTTCCTTCAAGAATCCATCCACTCTCTGTTAAACTTAGAGCAGCCTTGAACCGGCTAAGCATCTGGAAGAGATCCTCTTCCTCAATCTCAGTTTCAGCTTCTTTCGGGTCCGAGACGCTTCTCGTTGGACTAGTGAACCTCACCGAGCTCTACGGTTGCGTTCACGAGCTACTTGAGTCCCCTTACGTGAGACACACTCTTCTTCACCACCAGAACGGGAAACTTCTAGAGGAGTCTTCAAACGGATCCGTTGTGTTGCTGGACGTGTGTGAGGCCGCAAGGGAGGTGATTGTCACGATGAGAGAGCACATGATGAATCTCAAATCAGCTCTTCGTAGGAAAGGTAACGTAGAGAAGGAGGTTAAGGCATATATTAACGTGAGGAAGAAGGCAAAGAAAGAAAACTCTAAACACATCATTGGTCTCAAGAAAATGGAAAGCAGAGATATTTACACGAACATAGATCAAGATCCAGCTATAGCTTCCACGAGTGTTCTGAGAGAGACACTCGAAATCTCTGTCTCGATCCTCAGGCATCTTTTGTTGTTCCTATCGACACCACCACCACCACCACCATCTCCAGCAAGGAAGATCAGGAACATCATTGGGGTTTGTTCGACTCCTTTGGCATCGTCGCCATTAGCAGATAGATATCTGGATCTGATAAAAGAAGCGAAGAGTGTTGACGATGTGTTTTTGGGTTCTATTGTGGATTCGAGAAGAACCTTCAGTGAAGTTGAGAAGAAGAAGAAGAGAGATGCTGTTGAAGAGGGCTTTGGTGATCTGGAGGCAGAACTGGACTCTGTTTTCAAGTGCTTAGTCAAGAACAGAGTATTGTTCCTTAATATCCTAAGTAACTGTTGAGACCTGACACTTTTTTCTTTTCTCCGAGCTTCTTCTTTTGTCGATTCAGATGTATACATCTTTGTCCTCATGTTGTTTCTCTTGCAAGAAAAAAAAACAAGAATCTCAGTTTTGCACCAGTGTTAATCGGTTTCATCTAAGTATAAACCGATTTTTGTATCATCTAGACCTCACGTTTGTACTAATGGAAAATAAAATATTAAACTCATTTAGTCATATAATAAAGGATTGATGTCAAGTTTTAAGGATTATTTTGGGTATAATTTTAAGAACTATAACGTATTGGTTTTATTTTTATCAGTTACATGACCTTTCATCTCATGGGCTGAACTGCACTCTTGGTGCAGAGTCCAATCACCATCAGCTCCAACCACCCTTAGGAAACTGGTCACCCATGTTCTTGTTTATCATGTGTGGAGTTCCATAATAACACCTATCTCTCGGAGGTTGAACATTCAAATTATTGGACAGAAATGTAAGGAACACCATCATTGCAAGGAGCAACAAACCCACCTTCAACAATCTTATGGTGCTTTGAATCAGATAGATCAATCTCACCAACTGCCTACAAACTACTACTTTTCTTGTTTTTTTTTATTTTTAACTTTTACCAAAAAAGATGTATTTAAAAATCTTTCTTTGTAAAAGACAAAATGCTTATTTTAATTAATAATATTTACAGTTTTACAAAAAAAATGTTTCACCAAAATTAGATTCCGACCTGAATTTTAAAAACATTCGTCAATAGACTGGTGATTTGCATCAAATAGATTATAGATCTACCATGAAATACATCTTTCATTTTTTTTAAACGATGTGCATAAAGTCCAAAAATTAAATATGTCAAAATATAATAGTAAGATTACATTAGCTACTAGTTAGAGTGATGAGATTCAGTGTTCATCAATCATTACAGCTTAATTGTTTGTAGAATAGTTTTTTCTGAAACACACAACTTTACTTGAGACTCTTCTTTCTTCTAGGTAGATCTTATCCGAATGATAATTGGTGTAAGAATCTGATAAAGTTGAAGCAAGATCATTGGCAACTTTCTTTTGTTCTTTTGTAACCGATTTTCAAAACATACTTTCTTCTATCTAGCTCTTATCCGATTGATAATTGGTGTAAGATTCTTATAAGTTTAGCAAGATCATTAGCAATGACGTGGAACCTATAATTACTCTCTTCATCTATTTCTTAAATGAATGTTTGTTTAGATCCTTATACATTAATAAGAACATGTAATAATTGGTACCCACACATCTAAAAGCAAAACACAGCTCAACTAAAAATATTAGGCTTTTTACACGTATACCTGGCGCACGTGACAATATACGATGGGATTTAGTCAGTATGCATATTGTGATATGAATCTACATACAGTTAAACGTAGCTTTTATACACGTGTATTATAATGCAAATCATATATAGTAGTCTCAGAGAGTAACCAATGTGGGTCCATAAAAGAAACATCTTAGTTTGACACTGTTAACTCTATATTAATGGTGTCAGTATAAATATGATTATTCAATTTTATATAACAACATATGCGTCTATACGAAGTCAGACATGCTAAGCGATATGATTTTCAAATGTTATTCGTTTCTAATAAGTATACACGTTAGTCAATCACATAAAAGAAGTTTGTGAAATCAAATAAACTCAAAACCCGTGATCTTCTTGTACGTGTCGTAGTGTGAGAAGCCATGCAGAGGAACTTACATATTAAAACATTATTTTAATTTCCTGTACAAAAATCTCCTCGTAGTAATAAGCAACCTACATAAAAATGATTGGATAATACAAGGTTGAGGAAGATCTGGATCAAGTAACCTACCGAGACAACTTTATGACCGTCGATACTTTTAAAATTAAAATAATCAAAATGTCTTTATTGATAATGTGGCGAAACCAGAGACATCACAAACGATGACTCATCAGGCTTTACTTTGTGGCCAGATAATTTGACCAATAAATTATACCGACAGCTCAGAAAGTCACAGATTTGCCAGTAATAATCGGACCAATCAAATTTAACATTTCAATTATTGTTGACGTTTTGTTGGTTATATAAATATGCATGTATAGATCAAGTTGAATAAGGCAGACCGATCAAAGAAGAAGAAGAAAAAAAAACTCAAAACACCTTTACCAAAAACACAAAAGGATAGAAAAAAATGACTATCAAGAATCAGATAAGATCCATCAGTTTACCTTCAAGATCGCATCCGAGCACGGCAGAGATCGAGGAAGCTCTTAACAAGGTTAAAGTAATTAACACCACTACAGGTTCGTCAGAATCAATCTTGTTGGCATTGGCTGGTTTGGAGGAGCTCTATACTTGTACGGAGGAGCTTCTGAAAATGGGTTCGACGCAGCGTGTTATGTCGTCGGATGGATCAGAGTTTATGGAGGAGATGCTTGATGGGTCTTTAAGGCTAATGGATATATGCAGCATCTCTAGAGATCTCATGGTGGAGACTCATGAACATGTTCGTGATGTTCAGTCATGTGTCAGACGCAAGAAAGTAGCCGGAGGAGGAACTGATCAACTCGATGTGGCTGTCTCTAGCTATGTCAAATTTAGAAAGAACATGAGAAAAGAAGCTAAGAGGCTTCTTGGATCCTTGAAGAAATTAGATGGAGGGGCGACATGTTCATCGTCGGGTGTAGATAATGGCCAACAACAAGATGAACATCTCGCGGCGGTTATAGATGCGATGAGACGAGTGGTTTCAGTTAGTGTGTCGGTGTTGAAGTCGTTCTTAGAGTTCTTGTCGGGACGACAAAGTAACATTAAAACAAAGTTGACTTCAGTACTAAAGAAAAAGAAGGATCATCATGAGGAGACAAAGAACGAGTTGGAGAGTTTGGATGCAACGATATGCTTTTCTCGTGATGACCTACAAAATAAGCTTGAGGAGGTCGAGATCAGCATTGATGGATTCGAGAAGTATCTAGAAGGTTTATTTCGAAGGTTGATAAGAACACGAGCCTCGCTTCTCAACATAATCTCTAATTAAATTCTATAGTTATGCATGTAAAGTTGTTACCTTCCTAGGCATTAATCTTTAGATAATTTGGCCCGACGGCTACATTAGTTAATTAGAAGATTTTGTTCACTAGTCAAACAGATAAACGTAACTAAAAACATTTTGTAAAAAAAAAAATATACGATGTTGTAGTTATATACTTATATATACAAGCATCTATGTGAAAAAAATGGCATGGAACGATGAAAAATGGATAGAAAATGACTTATTATGATTCTCAGGGGTACTTTCGTCGAAACGAATATTTAAACTAGATCCAACGGACGCAACCTTCAAATGAAAAGGCGGGAGAGAGATCTAGACATTAGAGTACTATACACGGAAGTAATAACCGTCATGTGATCAAAGAAACTATATAAAGACCAATTAGTTGTGTCACTAAAACTCATTACTCTCAACAAAGTAAAAAACATGAGTGATCCCGAGAAAACAAAAATGAACACTGGGGAAGAGATTAATGAAAATTCTGATGAAAGTGATTACCTTTGGAGCGACGAAGAAGAAGAAGGGGAGATACGCCAACTCGTTCTCGCCCTTCCTGCACTGAGTCTTACCGAAAAAGCCACCGTCGCGGCTGATTTGCTGGTTGCTGCCGCTCAAGACGCGGCGGTGACACAAGGCAACATGAAACAAGGGGTTGGTGGAAGTGGTGAGACAATCAAAAAGAAAAAGACCCCTCGTCCAAGGACGGTTAAGTTGGACGACTTGGCAGATGTGGCCGGTGCATCCGGTTCTAAAGCAACCGTGCCTGATGGAGAAGAAGAGCCGGCGAAGAAGCCAAGGAAGAAAGGTTCCTCTAAGTTGATTAACCCACCTGATGGTCCTCCTAGATGTAACATATGTGGGAGAAGTTTTCTGTCTTGGAAAGCTGTCTTCGGACACTTGCGGGCCCATAAGGACCGGGGCTATCACGGCTTCTTTCCTCCGCCCACATTTAATGCGGCCGTGGAAGCATCTGGTGGGCCTGTTGTTGCTGCTTCTTCCGGTGGAGGAGGGTTTGGTTTAGGGACTGGAGGGTTACAATTTGATTTAAACGCTGACCCAATTAATGAGGAGGAGGGAACTGGAACTGGATCCATGCCAAAGTTTGATCTCAATAGGTCGCCACCACAAGATGATGAAGATGAAGAGAAAAAGGACAAAGCTGAGTGAAGGCTTTTGCGGGACCTAAAACTTTAGGATTTGCTATTTTCTTGCTTAATTTATCTCTGCATGCAAACAGTACTCTCTTTTGTCTATTACATTGTTTTCTTCGGTTTGTTTCTTTGAATTAACTACAAAAGAACTACATTTATTCGTATTGTTTTTTTTAGAACCACATTGTTCTTATATCAAATGGACAAATCATTGTTTATGTTAATAAAAAAAAAATTGATTTTATAATTTATAAATGGAAAATATAATAATAACACAACCATGCAGAGCAAGGAAACATAAAAATAAATTGCTACAAAAAAATGAATTAGGTTACATCTGCACTTGTATACCATACGTTTCAAATATATTACAAGAGTGAACGGAATATATGTTTATAAAATAATATTTTCTAGCTTTTTAATCGTAATCGAAGTTGCACACACACACAAGTACAAGTTCTTCGCAACTGAGAAATAATCCAAGCAGCGCTGCTGTGGTATTCGTAATATCGTGGCAGAAAATTGTTCAGAGCTAAACAGTTCTAGTTCTCATATATTAATATCTGGATGAATATTAATATTTATAATTATGCATGCAGATTAAAAATATGATGAAAGTTTTTTAAAAAGGACTTTCAATATTGATGATCGATGAAAATGGCTTACAAACATAAATGCAGCAGAATGCATACCAGTATTTCATCGGTCCAGATTAGGACTGCCACAAAAACTGCTCTTATTTTTATACTATTGCCCGATGATTGGTACTAAATGCAAGTGTTAAAAAAGGCTCATTTCCACGTTCAAATACATTTACATATGTTCACAACTTGCAAAACATATAAACCCAAAACACATGCCCCTCTTACACGTGTCGTAATGCTAGACGTTATGCATTAGGCAACCATACAGAAACATTAGTCTATATTTTTTGGACGAATCTCTTTACATAGGAAAACTACATAAACGTGAAATGATAATAGGAGGAAGACCTGGATCTCGTAACCTTTTTTTTTTTTTTTTTTTTTTGGTCAAACCATACTTGCATATATCTTAATTATGTTTACACTCCATCAAAGGAGGATACAAAGAAGCTACTGAGAGCCAAATAAACAACACTGATAAAAAGGATAAAATGGAGATACGAACACAAAAAGAAACTATATGAAATCGTATTACAACGGCATCATAAGCTTCTTGAAAGATCACATCTAGTGTAACCCGTAGGATCACACACACTGCACCACACGCAGAGAAGAGCAGTCGATGGGAGGAAGATCCTTGCAATACCAACGACGCTTGTTCATCTAATTCACTCCATATAAGAGGAAATATTAGGAAAAGAGACTGCTTCAAACAGAAGACAAGCGGGAAAACATAACCCGCCACAACCGTATTCATTCGGTTAAAGATGACAATGAGTTTCTCTTCTACCTGCCACGAAGAAGAGAAGTACAAAAACGCAACACCAACAGACGGAATGGAATCCGTAAGAGAACTGCATACTGCAGTAGATAGCACTAATGCGATATAAATGCCAATAGAGATCTTAAATGTGGAACTAGATGAAACTAAGTCCATCGGTACATAACCAACTAGCATAGTCCTCAATTCCAACATCACCCACACAATTAGCTGTCTAAACCAATCTACAGTAGTAGAATACGTGGATAAAGAGCTAAGATGAGCGTGAAGAACCTTACGAGAAGGAGCGGCAGAGAGGTCGAACCAAGAAGTGAGTGAAGCCCAGTCGACACACTCAGATATAAACCTGTATACCACAGGAGATAGGAGCCCATAGGCGAAGAAAGTGTCACTAGAAGACACATGGACACCACAACCACAGCCACCATCACTCTTTGTAGTCATCCTAGATGGAAGCTTCAGAGTTAAGACCTTATTAAAAGCTTGAGGAGATGGTCTGAAGGAAGAGTAGAAGTAACAGAGAAGAGTGAAGAGAAAGACAACGTCTGGAGGGTCTGGAGGTTCCGGAGGGCAATCGGGAGAAGGAGCTTCAAGAGGAAGGTTATCCGGTGACGGATCTGGAGGTTGAGGGCAGACGGGAAAAGGAACTTCAAGTGGAGGACTACACGGCGGCGGATCTGGAGGAGGCCTGAAACGCCAAGGAGGAAGAGCAACCAACATCATCAGGACCATGGAGGAGGAGCAGGACAGGTTCAGACAAGGGAGATTCGAACGGCAGAGCTGGAGAAGAGTGGAGCCATCCTAAACGGCGCTCCTCGGGAAGCGGGTCTGAGAGAGTCTCCTAGGGCGAACTTTCTGGCTTACTAAAACGTGTTGGATCTCGTAACCTATC